>JAODAC010018832.1:0-64635 GCA_027575185.1 Mimaenictus wilsoni | reverse complement strand
TTAAAAAACAAAAAAACACATCTTACCATTATTTTCACTGATAGGCCCCCCAATGGGTGTAAAAATTTATGATCGCGAGTGGGGGGGGGGGGGGGGGGGGGGGGGGGGGGGGGGGGTTGGGGGGTGTGGGTGTGTGTGTTTATGTATGTGTGTGTTTTCATATGTGTGTATGTGTGTGGATGAGTGTGTGAAGTTTTATGAAAAATGATCACACTGAGTGATGCCCCGCCCCGAGGACTCGAACCGCGTCCGCTGGCGTGATACGCCACCAACTAAGCCAGTTTACTAATATAAAATATGATTTGTTCTACAGTACAATCTTCATGTCAATTTTCAATTGCGTTTGATTTGCTTGAGTTTTCGCCGATTTGCACATTGTTTTGCGCCCACCCTCCCCGCTCGAAAACAACGCTCACGCTCAAAAGTTTAATTACTTATTGCCCTTGTAATTCGTAATTATATTATTCGGTGCCATGCTAACTGACTGCTACCAACTCGCAACCGCAAAGCTGCCTACAAAAGCGCTTGCACGATGTTGCAAGGAAGCAAACGCCAACCAAGCTTTGTTATTATCCCAAACGCTCATTATTACTATTGCTTTTTCGTATTTTACTGCTCGACGACGAGGAAAAGAGTCGGAGAGTGAGAAAGAGGGACAAAGAGGGACAGAGTGATATAGAGAGAGGGGTTTTGGAAAAGCTGAAAGTCGTACAACTCCCAACAAAACTTTAGGGATTAGCCAAAATTCAGTTTATTTCTCCGTCTCTTTCTTCCACGTCCACTTTATGTGATTGTACAGGATCAAAATTAGTTTGCGTATAAATATCAAGTGCTTAATTAGCATTGGGTTGGTATTTATTTAATTGGTATAATCACTAGCATATGCAAATTTTTCAAGGACATTTCAAAGATATTTTGATACATTTTGAGAGGATTACACGTGCACGGTTTTTAGTTTTATTTCTTGTTGCTTCCGTTCTCTTATGCAGTTGAAACTGATTAATCAACATGTTATCGCATGGCTACGCCTGTGGTTTAATCGTGTGCATTTTCCACGCTTTTCCACGACCGCCGACCGTCGTCAGGCCCGCAAAAGCCATGCAAAGAAAGTGCATTTTTCTTCGGTGCTTCGGTACTCCTGAAAGGCAACCCCTGGCGCGGGTTAATTGCGATAAAGCGCATTAAATCGCATTCGTAATCGCAATAAACACTTATTACTCGCTAAACAACTGTACAACACACGGAATAATACAAATGGAAACGGCGGAAACGAGTTACTGGTTTAAGATAACGGGAAAAAATGCATAGAATTCGAGAAAACCGAAAGCAAAAATAGAAAAATGATGCTTAATAAGAACAAAAGTAGTCTTTATTTTAGATTTAGAGGTCTAAAAATGTTTTAAGCAAATGTACGAGAAAAAAATCGAAGTTGAAAAATGATTAATCCAATGAAAAATCACACGATTACGTTTATTTATTGGACAGATAAACTCGATAATTATATTTTCTCGTCGCTAGGTGTTACGGGGATAAATCACCCGTTTTTTTAGGGTGTATATATTTTTTTCGGTTGTGATTAACAACCTACTAATGGTCATTCGCCGATATATTCATGTAAAAAAAACCTTTTCAGTGTAAAAAGTTTCAGTGAAATTGGCAAATTGGCGAATTGTATTAGATATAGATGGAGTTCATGAGTATTGGTTATGTGAGTTGTTGAGCTGCGAGCGTGTAAAATGGGTTGTCGTATGTTGGAAAACGACATATTTTTTAATCGTTGTATGTTTATAGTTACAAAAAATACTTTGGGGATATAACCATATACGTAATACACATATACTGCGCCTATTTTTTTCTGAGCACCAAATTGAGGTTAGGGTACCTAACACCTTCTTGGCTTGAGTTCTTCTGTGCCGTATGTGTAACGTGTTCATTAATATTAATAAAACTCAGAAGAAGAAGTAGAAGAAATGCCTCCGCCGGGGTTTGATCCTATAAAAATTTTTAAAAATTCAAAAAATGCATTTGCATAGTTTGCTAAATTCGTTAAAATTGTTTTTGTTGGCACTGAATAGTAGTTTTTAAATAATTTATAAATATCATACTTATACGTTAAACTTCAACCCCATTTTTATAGGTATAAAAAGTGAATGAAAAACGCCTGACTTTATGATTTTTAATGATGAATGCGTTAATAGAATCTTGAATCACTTTTAATTTTCTTTACTGTTTCCAACCCCTAGTGAACCTTTCACAACCCTTTTTTCCAGCACGTACTTTCCGCCACACCCGCGCTTGCAAAATGCAAAAGGGGCGCTGTAATTATAATTACATCGTCATTAAGAAACATGATCGCATCCTGATTTTAATTTTACTCAATTTCATCAACCCTCCCCTCCAATCTGTCATACAGTGACTAAAGAGAGAGAGAGAGAGAGAGAGAGAGATCTCTTTAGTCACTGTATGCTTCCTTTTGATCTGAAAAACACGTGTTTATATGTATGTGTGAATATGTAAAAAACGTATGCGAATGAAATGAAATGCGAATCAAAATCGGAATAGAATATGGCCGCTGGCGGGCGGATGGGTGTCGCTCACTTTCGGCGGGGCAGGGAAAGTCACGATGTCATCCATTTAGTGGTGGCGTTGTCACGCGATGCAAGCAAGCAACCCGCCGAACGCACGACTTCCCTCCGTACACCAGAGCCACGCCATCGCACAACTCTATACATGGCACCGAACCATCGTTGGCAGGTCGGGGCAGGTCGAAAGTCGGTGAATAATAAAATAATAAAATAGTTATGGGTAATTAATTAAAAGCGAATTTAACTTTTCTGTCTCGGTAGGCAGGCGGAGCGCGTGTACATTCAGACTGTCGTTGTAAATTAGAACTGGCTCGACGAAAACGACAAACTAAATAATTACTACGATAATGGATAATAATCTGTTTGTCCTGATTTAATTTTCAAGTTTTTCGTCTATTTTTCATTCTCGTTTATGGAGATTACTGGTTTTATTGCTTGTTTTTCTTTAGGTTTTTTGATTGTTTTTTTTTGTGGAAATTTATTTGTGGCTTAAATTTTATTTTTGAACATATAATTGTTGTAGTTGTCTATTGTAGATAGATTTAGACAATAATGAAATATGGGTTGCCTATTTTGAAGCATAAAGAAAAGATTATGCTCTAATATTAGTGCCTAATCATTCTTTCAAGATTTTGTGCATGAAATACACATTTACTTCGGCTAGTGCTGCAATTTGTCATAGCCGTAAATAATGATTAGCATTAAATGTTCATTGTATAATATACATTTAAAATCGAGAAGAAATGTCGAAAATTATGAATATCGTCAAAAAGGGTCTGACACGTCAAAATATGACTAAAACGTCAAAAAATGTCAAATACGCCGAAATCGTAAATATCATTGAAGATGACAAATAAATACAAAATTGAAGATGATAAATTTCAAATTCGTTGAAAAAGTAATCAAACGAAGGCATAATCATCAAAACTTTTAAGAGGCGCCAAAAACAGGAACAATGATAAAAATCTCGAAAAGTGACAAAAACGTCGAAAATATCAAATATGTCAAAAGATATTAAAGATAAAGATATTAAAAAATATTATCGAAATTGTTATAAAATTACAAATACGCTAAAAAAAGTTATAAAAAAGTAAATGTCATTATGCAGTAAATTTAAATATAATACAAACATCCAACATACTAATAATTACCGAGATAATAGATAAAAATCGTCGATTTTCGTACATCTGTAAACTGACTATAAACGCGTGCATAAACTTTTCGACCACCTCGATCCAGCCAGTTAGGAGGTATTTATAAAATTTTTATCAGATTGACATCCGAGCCGCCATTGTTTATTAATTTTCCTGTCACTGCCTTGTTAACTTATGCTCGGCAAACACGAAGCCTCCATTCCACGGATGATACTTCCGGTTTGGTTGGCCATTTTACCGTGATTTTACCATGATGTCTTTCACAACTGTACGTACACATGTTTTTCCCAAGTCTGCTAGCCACTTGTATGTCGAATGTGGGGTCTCAAGTAACTAAATTTATCATATTTTGAAGTTTGCACGTCCACGTGACGTAATAACACATAATAATGGCAATTTTCGGCGTTCGGAAAATAGGTACAATAAGTAATCACACTTTAATCTCTTCAATTACACGCTCTCACAACGGCGAGAGCGGCGTCTGAAAACATGTAGAAACGCCGAAAAACATGGCAATATTATTGCCATGTGATGTGTGTGTGTGTGTATATGTGTTTGTATGTACGGCGAGTTGCATACATTTCATGCGAGCCCATGTCGGCGTGTCGGAAGTCGAACTGTAGAGTGTAATTGAAAAATATTGGAATAATTCGTGTTTGATTTGCATTTATTTGCTTGCTTGGCTTCAAGAAAATGGAAATTAAAAAAATACAAAAATGAAAAAGCAACAAAAATAATAATGTCTTTGGTCCGGATACCTGGCCATCGACCTAACTGGTCCTTCAGCCTGGAATACATTTTTATCTTTTATTGTTTGTATTTTTTGTTTACATGTTATTGCGATTGTAATGTGATGTTGTTGGTATTGTTGTTCTGTCGACATTGGATCTTGATGTGGAGTGATGGTGTGAATGCTGTCAGTGGTTTCTTGTTGGGTGTTGGCTATTATTTTTGGTGAGTTGGGCATTGCGATTGTTGAATCGTTCTTGATTGTGATTTTTGTATGAGTGAATTTTAATTGTGCGAATTTCCTAGCAAGGAGAGGGTCACACTGTGTCCGCTGGGATTTTAATAAAAGTTGGTAGACATGTAGAATAGGCCTAACAACAATAGTAGCCTAAGTAGTGGAGTTCTAGCTCAAATTTACGTGTAAATTTAGATGGGCTAAAAATCGGCCAACAACCGAAAACATAAATTTTTCGTACGTCTAGCGCATCCAATAAATGATGTATTTCTTCATTCACTTGGAATTTTCAAATTTTCTATATTGAAACAAATCTCTCGAAAACTTCGAAATTTTTCGTGGAAATGGCGTATTAAAATTTAATGAAAAATTGAAGATATTAATATTCTTGCAAATGTATAATATGCTCATGTGGTAAATAATATTAATTTAATAATTCCTGCGTAAAAATCACAAACATATTTACACGGTTTTGTTTTACAAGTATAATTAACCTGTCAAGTGTCAACAAACTAACTGCGATCTCCCCTCTCTCTTACAGAAATTAATTAAGACTAGGAATAAAGATCGTTGTGATAGCTTAATTATTTCAGGTTATAATTAGGGGTTTTTCTCTTTTGAACTTGCTTTTCGAAAGTTTCTTTTAAAAAATAGGACAAAAGCACATGATTAACATCGTATAATTAAAACCTTGTACAGATTAAATTAGTAATTAGTTAGATCATGTGCGTGTGTATGGTGTAATATTTCATTTCCTTGGGTTACACTGTTTTTTTTTTCCTGTCGATTTAGGCCGAATATGGATCACGTATAATAGTTTCCCATGATTATGTTTCTCTCCTCATTCTTCTCTTTAAGTACTCCTTCATCATTGCTCCATGCTCTTTCTTTCTTTGTTTTGTCCATTTTGCTACAGTCTTCTTCTCCTTTCCTTTTCTTGGAAAACCCCGAATCCCCTGATCTTCTCTCTTAATTCTGTTCTATTCTTCACCTCCCCTTCATCTATTTTCATTTCATTTATGTCTTTCCTGACCTCCTTGAACCATGTTACCTGTGTTTTGGGCTTTTTTTTCGACTAATTGAATAGTTTCTTAAACAGTCTTCCTTCGTTACTCTTCTTTACCTCATCAACATAACATTAACAACATCACTTTCATCACAACATCACAATTACAATTACAAAAAATTGTAAACTTCACATATATACATATCATGTACTAAGAAAAACAATAAAAACACAAATTGTATATAAGAACGACTGAAGGACCAGATAGGTCGATGGCCAGGTCCGTGGACCAAATACAATATTATTTATTTCCACACATTCAAATTCACCCTACAAAAATCACAACAATTAAAAATCAAACACCAAGAACACATCAATCGCAGTACGCGCATCCCACTACAATCATAACAAGCAAGAAACTACGCCAAGAGGCATTCAACAAGAATCACAACTCAACACACCAATACAACACAAAAAATCACAACATCACATTATCATATATATAAAAATAAATAAATAAACATGTATCCAGGCTGAAGGGCTAGTTAGGTTGATGGCCAGGTCTGCGGACCAAATACAATGTTTTTTTTTCTTATGATTTTTGCGGTTTCCTCCTCTTATTGTTAGACTGAAACTATTCCATTAAGATCTGTAACAACTCTGAGGTTATTCGTTAAGGTTATGTGAAACTGAGACGAATAGTTGTTGTGTGCATATATTATTGCACAACTTAGTGAAGTAATTTCACACGTTAGCAATCCGTGCACAAAGTTAGAGATCCTGGGCGAATGCAATTTCACGGCGACGAACTCCGACTTTGCTCTTCCACCTCATCGTGTCTTGCGCGAACGGCAGCACTAACAAGAAAACTTTAATCAGTCTCAACCGAAAAATTATCAATTTCATTGCATATCATCAGGACATATAGGTACATGTTCACGCACATACACAATGCGCATACAATGTGTACTATTCTTGTACTATTATTACAGCGCGCGCACAATCATCGAAAATCAGCGCTCGCTTGCGAATAGAGAACGAAACTCGATAAAATCTGATTTGATAGGCGCTCAATCAACTTTATTGTTTTACTTTTATCGCCGCCCTGTTTTACATCACCTTTATGCAGTTGCTAGCCAAGCGAGTAGACGACTGGGGTTAACTTAGGTTAGATTTTAAGACGCCGCCTGTTTTACTGCTTGTTTATTATTCGGCCATTGTCGAGGTAGGCAACGCCATCTTGCAGCATTAGCGGGAGTATTTGCCAGAAAAAAAGGAACTCTTACTTCAGCCAGTGCGTAGGGTGCGTAGGGAGGGAGAGCAGTACGTTTGGGGTGAAGGGACGCGAGTCGTAAAACGGCTAGGATAATTCTTCGCGTGGAATTCGCCTGTTGTGATTGTGTGTCGATTTTTATTGCTGTCCACTGAAGAATTTTATTCGTTTTATGTGCCTTTACGAGCGTATAAAAGCATGCGTAAATTCGTAATAAGGTGAAAGATATCTATATTTGTATGCCTGCCCTCCTCCTTTCAAATTCTAGAGCATTAAAATTCATTCTTATATTTATTACCTTGCATGAAATTCAGTATAAATCACACGAATATATTTAATTATAACATACTTACAGACATAAACCTACTTCTATATATCTGAAAGAAAAAACGAACGCTAATTCTGAAAATATAATTACCTTTGGATTTTATAATTTTTTTATCGAGAAATTTTTAGTTGAAATTTGAAGAAATTCCCTCACTGAAACGATTTTCGTCCATAAGAGCCCATGTAAAATTTTTCAAAATCAGCTATTTTCAATAAACATGCTACATACCTGAAAGAAAAGAGAACGCTAATTCTGAAAATATAATTACTTTTTGGATTTTGTAATTTTTTTTTACCGAGAAATTTTGAGTTGAAATTTGAAAAATTCCCTTGCTGAAACGATTTTTCTTCCACAACAGCCCATGTAAAGTTGATTTTCAAAAACATTTCTTTTAATACATATTTTCACGTTTGCTGGATGCGCCGATGGCTTTTCTACAAATTTTAAATTTTCATAAATAAACCCATATTAAAAATTAATGATATCAAATCAATTTATACAACTAAATATACAGACTACTGGAAATCAAATAAATTATTTTGTTTTAATTATAATAATTTTATTTTTGTACTAATAATTAAAATCGAAATAATTAATTATTTTCACCAATAATAAAGGCGCAACACAATACACGACCATAAAATATGTCTACAGGCAATTATGTGATTATTAATATATTAATTAAAATATTATCGCGAATCTGGCTGACCCTTTATAGTATTTTTAAACCGTATTATGCACGCTGCTCGCCGTTTATTGTTTGTTTTTGGTTTTTATTTTTTAACGTAGTTTTATTGCCCGGTTGTATCGACACAGCTATTAAACAGTTTTCTTCGACACTTTCGAAAGTATTAGGCGAAAAAATGTGTTGGGTGAATTTTCAGTGGAACTATGCCCGTTTGTATGTATGCATAAGTGTTGTTGTTGGAACTGTCGATTATGTTCGAATGCGGGCCATCGCGATAATCTTGCAAGTGTGACGCGACTGGTGACCGGCGCATGCACATGCATTTTACTATGTTCGGATACGTGTGAGTGTGTATGCATGTAGGGTATACATATACGTTGAAGTTCATATCGATTGCTGTCGTGTGTGCAATAAATGAACGGAATATGACGATGAGGTTAGCGTAATGCAATATTGTGCGCTTTGGCCTCTCGCGCCAATGTACGTTTTGTTGAGGCCAAATTGGGGGAAGCTCTATGCTTGATTGTGAAGGTGAGGGTGAGGTTAGATATATGAGGTATAATTATTCACAAATGCATCGTATTTTATTCTAGTAGAACGTGTTCTAGAAGGCATACTGCTAGATTTTTGAACTTTTGGACCCCAAAAATTGGCGAACCCTGCCTGTCTCACTCTCTCCTGCCCACAGGGTTCCTCTCTGCTCGTAGCTACACACATGCAACTGGGCACGCATGTGCCGTTACGCTTGGCCGTGATAAGACATTTTCCAGACGCTTAAGGCGCCAAATGCATCGTGCAACCACTTAAACCTACCCCAAGAGCGTCTTGCGACTCTATGCTCTCTTTATTAACGACTTGACGACTCGGGGCTTACAAAAAACATGGAAAACATGTGGTGCAGACTAAACAGCTCAAAAGTTCTTTCACGCCAGACTAAATATAAATAATTTGGCGACGAATATAAAAAGGGGCTCTAACTTGCCTCGCCGTTCTCCACATTAAGCACAATATTTCAATGTTAATTTTGGAGAATATTGTCTATAAAAATATATTTGCGATTACGATGATATATTTTTCAATGTTTCGAGGATATTTTCTTTTTCATCCTGAAACTTCGTGGATTTGCAACCCGCGTACGCAAATCTAAACTTTGTACGTTTTACTTTTGTGTTTGTGTTGTTCATCTGCTAAAACTTGCAAATGATCAACGAAGAAAACTTGGTATTCGCGCCAATGCGCTCTTTGTGTGGTTTTCAACCCTGTGGCTAGGCAAGTTTGCACCGGCTGTTTAAGCTGCGCATGCGCCCGACCGACTACCCCCTAACCACTTATGTTGACATCTTTGGCACCTCTTGCGCTCAGTGTTACTCTGCTGGGCATATCAAACCTTTTTAAATGAAGCTCCGCGAACTTATAACTCGCGCGGAACTAATTTCATAAAGTCGCTCTGCGCATTTACACTTGGATCAATCTTTCTTGAAGAGATTTAATGAGGAATACAATTACACAATCTAGGATTATTTTCTGTGGTTAAAAAAAATAATTGCTTCAGTCAAAATGTCTCCGAAGAAAAATGAAATAATAAAAAATAATGAAGAAATAAGACCCGGTTGTCGCGTCTTATTTCTATATTGTGATTAGAGTTGTAAATGCCGCGGAGCACCACTCAAAGAGCAGGTCAGTTTGTTCATTGCTGCTCCCTTTTTGTCGATTTGAATAAATTTATGATGATTGTCGGGGTGTTGCTCATCATCTTAAACTCATCAAGTTTCTTGAGCTGAGTTTCGCGGATTTGCAACCCGCGTAAATTCGTCCAGGTTCAAGATGTAGCAACCGCGATTTACTTCTAGTCCTTTTCTGCTTGTTACAAACGAATAAAACGCAAACACCAAAAGATCAACGAGGAAAAATTGGAATTGGGCCACGAATCAATCTGGCTTGCACTTTTTCGAGGAAATGAAATGTTTCCATTTTCCCAATCTCTTACCTTCTTCTTTCTCTCTCTCTCACTCTCTATCTCATTCTCTCTTACTCTCGCCTCCTAAAACATAAAATACGAGGCTCATTCAATCATAAAGTAAATTAATGCCCCCCAAATAACTCCACTTAACCAAATCTATTCATAGCATCTACTATTTTTAACTAGTGCTAAAAAATTCAAAAGTATTTAACCAATTATATATCCTGTTCTGCACGTACTCGTATATGTAGAAATTGTAAAGTCAAGATAAGTACCAGTAACACATTAAATTTAATTTGTTTATGAGGTGAGCATAACTAATTTACGGGCGTTTTCAAGGCTGCTCATAAGTAGCACCTACAAATTTACTCGCGAGAACTGCACATGTGTGGTTGGATGTGTGTGTGTGTGTGTGTATGTATATGTGCGCTGTAACTGCATATAGTCTATATACTACAATACAAGCGCGCCAGCGTTGAGTGTTCCGTTGCTCAATAACAGCAACGAACTAATCGTATTAACAACGGCTGCAAACTGCAATCGGAAGGTCGATTGCTGATTGTCGCCTATGTGAACGAATATGTGCACCCGACGCGTGGTGAAGGCGCCGGGTAGAGTGAAATGTTATGAAGGCAAACGTAAACTATTATGTTTAAGTTAAAGTTTTTAAATGTTTTAAAGGAAAACTAACTTTTTATGTCTTTAAATCTATACTTAATACATTTAACGATTTATCGATTTAGCTTTAAAAAATAATTTGATTGCCTAATATTTGATACATATTTATTTTCTATAGAAGCCTTTAGAGGTCTTTTTTCTTTTTAAAATATTTGAATCTCGAATCTAGATCTACTTTCGCCGGTTGTAAATACGCGCAGCTCCACTCAGGGAGTTTGAGGTGTTAAAGTCGATGAGAAAAACGGGGATCACTACAAATGTGGATAAATAAATAGACAAGAAGCTATCAGGATAGAAAAATAAGCACTTTCAATGCAATTCCCAATATTTACGCGTCGTAATCTTCCAACAAGATGCGACAACCTCATCTCTTTTTCGCGACTTTTCGACGGAATTAGTTCTTATTTCCCAGGAAAAAAAGAAGAAAGGAGAAAAAATTTTAAAAGAAGAAAATGCAAATTTGGTTCTTAAGATGGGGGTTGTAAATTTCAAAGTGCGCTTTTCAAGAAAGATTGTTTAAAAAGCAAAAAATCATGTCTATAATTCAATTCAGATTTATTAGTTCATCTTGGATTATGACGCCGAGAAGGATTATTCGTGGCGTGTATAGTCGAATAAAAGATACGTAAATTAAGCTCCACATAAAGAATCATTAAATTTAGTTGGAATTTGTGTTGATATTTTATTAGGTTGCAGCAGGCGCACTTACGCTGGTTGTAAATATGCGAAGCTCCACTCAAGGAGTTTCAAGGGTGAAAGTCGACGAGAAAAACAAGGATTACTACAAAATTTGACAAATCAATAGACAGAAAGCAACCAGGATAGAAAAATAAGCACTTTCAATGCAATTCCTAATATTTACAACCCGCGTCCTA
Organism: Mimaenictus wilsoni; assembly: GCA_027575185.1. NCBI lineage: Eukaryota > Metazoa > Arthropoda > Insecta > Coleoptera > Staphylinidae > Mimaenictus > Mimaenictus wilsoni. Next base: position 53,124 of record JAODAC010018832.1, on the reverse strand, counting down.
ATCTTCCAACAAGACGCGACAATCTTATCCCTTTTTTGCGACTTTTCGACGGAATTAGTTCTTATTTCACAGAAAAAAAACAAGAAAGGAGAAGAAAAAAGATAAAAGAAGAAAATGCAAATTTGGTTCTTAAGATACTTTTCAAATTGGAATAAAGTAGCGCATATGCAGGAAATTTTTGCAATCATCAGAAACGAATGCAAATTAAACTGAAATCTACAACAACAACGTGATAATTATGCAGGCGTTGAGGTGCTAAACTAAGTTGGGATTAATTTATCCCATATTCACCGCCACCTTTTCCGGCCGACACTATTATTAAAAATTTAAATGTTGTAGAATGCGAGTAAGCGCGCTTCTTTGCGCGCTGTCAGTTTGTTGTTTTGTTGCTGCTGGTGGGGGTTTGGCGGTGGGTGTTTAGGCTGCGCGAATTAAGCCAATTGGTGCGAACGTTTATGCGGACGCAATTAAAATAATTTACGTTTGGATGCGCGCCACGGCAGTGTCGGTGCTCTAGCTGCCTGCTAGTGGTGTTTTTGGGGGTGGTGGCGGAAAGTGCATTATGAATAGTTAATGTCTTCATATTGCCGCCGGCGCGTTTAGTCTATTTTAAGTTATGACGCGTTATTTGTTGCTCATTTACGCTGGCCAACACTTGCTCGTAAACACTTGCCGTACCCACTCGATCAGTGGCTCTCAAAATGTAGTTTTAAGAAACCACTTTTGATCATTCCATACATTTTTGAATTTTCTAAATTTTATTTGTTCATTTCCACAAAAAGGGTTGATAAAAATGAAATAATAGTTATTCGAGAAAAAAAACATTTTGAGTGTCACTGGTTGCTACTGGTACATAAGTAGTGGTGTGCTATCGTAAAGCTAAATTGCGATTGCAATTGCAAAATTGCACTGGGGAAATATGCGCGCTTGCGTTCGGCTGGGAGTTAATTAAACATCCGCATTATTACCACCGAAAGAGGGAAAGAAATTATTCAGAGGAAAGAGTGAAAAAAAGGCGCTGAATGTATAGATGAAAGAGATATATAGTATATAGTAGGTTTTATCAAGCTAGTCGCGTGGTTTGCTAAGTCGAATGTATTTAAATTTGTGGTCTATGGAAATCAGTTTGATTCAATTTAAGTTTTTCGGAGTAAATTAAGCGAGACGTTAAACTCCGTCTTAAATCACATTTTTGTGGTTTTTGTGAACGGTAAAGTATCTCGATTCTACTAGATTTTTGTACGCAGGTTGTAAATACGTGGAGCTTCACTCAAATACCAAAAGATCAACGAGGAAAAATTGGAATTGGGCCACGAATCAATCTGGTTTCCACTTTTTCAAGGAAATGAAATGTTTTCATTTTCCCAGTCTCCTACCTTCTTCTTCTTCTCTCTCTCTCTCTCTCTCTCTCTCTCTCTCTTTAAGTTTACACACAATTTACGTTTTTCGGAGTAAATCAAATGAGACGTTAAACTCCGTCTTACTTAAATCACATTTTTGTGGTTTATGTGAACGGTAAAGTATCTCGATTCCAGATTTTTGCATGCGGGTTGTAAATACGTGGAGCTTCATTCAATTAGTGCTTAATAGCGAATTGAAAAGATGCATGAGAATCATGAAATTGTAATGATATAATATGGACTGTGATGTAGTATTTAGCTCACGTCTACATTTATGTCTCTGTGGACGCGGGTTGTAAATTTTAAATTGCGCTTTTTAAGAAAGATATTTTGGAGTATATTCGTGTGTTTACAATCCACGGAGTTCCACGGAGAAGCCTTTGTGGCGTATGTAGTCGAACAAACGACACGTAGATAAAGCACAACAAAATCATTAAATTTAGTTGGAATTTATCTAGATATTCAATTAATTCACAGCGGACGCGGGTTGTAAACTTTCTGTGCTTTATTAAAACTTTAGTAACTTATCTCTTCGAGTAACTTGACCTCAAATTTACATGAATTGACAAAATGAGGATGAGTACCGGATATTAATTTGATTTATTCGGTGTTGATTGACTCATTGAGTGGAGCTCCACTGTTACAAAATACAAATGAAGCCTTCTTTCAATAAATATATGACTCATTATTACAGTCGTGCTATTATTAATTTATAATTATTAAATATATGAAGCCAATTCCTATAAAAAAAAATCATAAATTATCTCCATAGATGCTTTTCTGTCAGGAAAGTACATCAAAGTGATTAGAGTAAGCAAAACCAACTGTTTATAGTTAGCGAAAAGTTGAAAAGGCACACAAGTTTGAAAGTAAAGCGTGAAACAACTTGGAGAGTGCACGCGCATGCGCAGCACTAACCGCCCCCGCACGTATCGCATTCAACGGCCGGCGGCGGCGTGTGCGGTTAGCCCTTGTACACTCGGCGGCGTGGCAGCCCTGCCTCTCTCTCTCTTCTTCTTTGCGCCTACCACCACATTCACACAATCAGCCCCCCGGCGGCGGCAGAGGCGGAAAACACGCCGCCAACCATCCACCACCGTTCGCAGCGCGCACGTTTCAGTCGTCGGCGTGCCACCGCGCGCGACGGTTTACAACCCAACGCGTCGCCACCCGGTTCTGACCGCCGCCGTCGACGCGTAAACACACTGGTCTCAATCGCACGTGACTTGAGTTTGTCTGTTTGATGTGATTTTTTTGTTGGCTTTTCTCCCTTACATACACACAACGTGCGATCCCAACTTATTTTTCGACATATTTTTTAAGAAGCGGATTTTTTACTAAAATGAAAATTGTGTGGTAAAAATCCGAGATTACAAATTTAAAAAAAGAAAAATTTTAAAAATACCAAGCAGGAAGGGAAGTTGTACAAGTTGTGGTTTTCGATAAGAATCAGTGCAACACGGTGGCAGGGTATCGGCAGCAGCACGGTGCCGCCCATCACCAGGTGCTCTACCATGGCGCCGTGCTGGGCGGCTATCAGCCGGTTGGTGGAGGCGCCGGTCTTGGCAGCGGTACTGGTGGTGGTGGAGGCGCCGGTGGTAGACAAATGCCGCACCATCATCATCATCAGCAGCAGCATCAATCGCATCCGGTACATCATCATCATCACCTCAACCAGCTCGGACCTGGTGGACATGGACAGATGCATCACGTGTCGAATATTCCTTTGAATGCTAGTAAGATTTATTTTTTATAGTAACCTAAAAACGTACACCAAATTAAAAATGAGAGTTTTTGTAAAAAATAAAAGAAAAATGTCGAAAATCGGAAAAAAAAGCTGAAGGAAAAAAAGCCTTTAAAAAAACAGATGAAATTTAAGAAAATCAAAATTTAAAAAAGTTGTTTGGTCCCATTTTTGCGAGTCTATATACGTACTTCGAATGCCAGTAAGATTTTTTTATAAAAATCTAAAAAAGTAGACCAAATTAAAAATGAAAGTTTCGGTAAAAATTATAAGAAACACGTCGAAAAACTCACAAAAACCTTTAAGAAATCAAATGAAATTTAAGAAAAACAAAATTTATGAAAAACCAAGAAATACAAACTAGAATAACACAAAAAAAAATCATACAGTCAAATAATCATAGCGTATTTAACCCCTCAAAAAAAATTAATTAGTTTTGTCCCATTTTTGCGAGTCTATTTACGTTGAAGTCAAGAGAGTCTAGAGGTAAGTTTTAGAAAGAAACGAAAATTTAATGAAGCAAATAATGAGTTTCCACGTTATTGTCGCTGGTGGGTAACATCTAAGACAATTAACTTTGCTCTTCTTTTGCACTTTGCGCTATTGTTGTTGTGTGGCGGTCGCAAATTACGGCCGCAAAGTCGTCTGGTCGTGTTTTACAACTAGCTGCGGTTTGTGTCGTTTTGCTGCTCGCAACAATGTGGAAGAAATGTGTTGGAACCCGAGAGAAAAAAAACACGAATGTTGGACGTGGCAAAAAAAAGTGTAGCCACGTTTTGCGGTCATGCTGCGGACGACGCGGGGACGGCGGCAGAGGAGCGTGAAATATGTGCGCGGAATGTTGTGACATTTCGGTTATTGTGGCGCTCTTTAAATACCAAAACTGGCGAAACGGGCGGCCGTCGTTGTACGTTGCAACGCAATTTGCGCGATACACCTTGAAACGAACGTTTCGGCCTTTCATTGCTAATTAATTAGCGGTTGTCGTGCCCTACGTTGGATGGAATTGCATAGGAGGATCGTTGATTAAATGGGGACAGTTTATAGTTATTTTATATATTTCTAGATTCTTTTTATTTAGATTTAGATTCCTTTTATTTAAAATTAGATTCTTTGTAGTTATTAAGATTAATCTTTTTTTTTTCTGCAGAGATAAGAAAATATTTCATACTTTTTTCAAAGTAACAAGGGGCGTCCACGAATTGTCCGCCTTGAATCTGAATGAAATGTTTACCAACCGAAAATGTTGGTGTATTTATCAACTTTGTAATGATATTTTTCGATAGTCTAATTTTTTTAAGCAAACAACTTGTAAATTATGTGTAAATAATCGTTAAATATTTTGTTACAAACTCCAAAGGTCGAAAAATTCAATTCACCGAAATTATATCAATTTATATATCATTTATCATATACGTACAAAAATTTCTTGCCAATCTAAGACGGACATCTTTGACACGCTCAATGCATTTTTTTAATTGCATATTGCACATATTATAAGGTAATTTCCAATAATATAGGTTGATGTTGATAACCATTAGCTCTAAATTAGTCTAAACGAAGTCTAAACGTCTAAAAGAAAACTGAAAAGTAGCAACTAAAGTCGGTAAAAAACGAAATTAATTCGATTGTAAATTTAAAAATTTCGCCACGAAAATGTATTAATTCAAAGCTTAATTTATATCCTTTTACGCTCAACTGTCGACCGTTTCTTTTCTCATTTTTCGTCTTCCCGCGTCGTGGATGGAAAAAAAAACGAGGGAAAAGTACGCAAAACGATGAATAACTCAGCAGGACAAATTTCCACCAAGGCCTAAAAAGCAATTAAATTAAATTAAACGAAATTTAGACTGAGTGGCGAGGATGAAGTGCTGAGTGGCGGATGAAAAACAAGAAGCGGGGTGCTGAAAGTCGACGAAGAAAAGCAAAATGAAAAAAAGAGGACGACTTCAAGAAAGACGAATTATTGCTTCTTTCTTCTGCCTAGAACGGAGAGGCATCAATAGATATTTATTTCACGTTTTATTTACTTTTATTAGCACATATCAAAGCTTTCTTTACAAAGTTATAAAGTGTGCATTTCTTTAATATATATTTTTTAATTTTCTTTTGCGGTCGATACTATTTATTACGATCGAATAATATCTGATCCAAAAGTTTTGGAAAGTCAAGAAAAAGTCATTAGAAATCAGAAACAATTTTGGTTGGGATAGATAAATTTATGTCTACTTTCGATTTCATTTTTCTGATGATTCGCAGCAGAATTGTCTGAATTGTTGTCAAAGTACAACCGGAAATTAAACAAACGCGTAATTTTAGGCCTGCCGATGGCGATGACGATCACCGTTACGATGCGACGGTCGCAATATTCGCTAGTCCGGAAATCAAAACGCAGAAAGCATATTGCTCACAACACAAACGATGAACGGCGGGCGCTTACGCCTCTGTCTCCTCCGTTCGTAATTCGAAAAGTTTTAATGCTTCCGAGGTTGAATTTTACCGAAATTTGGTTGGTTTGATATCGCAAGTTTGCCACTTTGCCGACAATGTCGATGTCGACATCGCAACTTTTCGGAAAGCTGTGAGAATGGTTAACGTGTTGAAAACCGTCATTTTTAAAGTCGAAAAGCATAAAATAGTTTTATGATATTCAATAATTTTGATTATTCATTATTAATTTGAAACTCTTCCAAACGTCGTGTTTCAACTCCTTAGTTTGAAGCTCCTTAGTTGAATTCCAAACCCACCTCACCGGAAAAGGTAGTTGGGTGACCAGTAATATATCCCTTCTGTTATATCCTTTCCGTTTAAAAAGAAACGGAGATGAAACTATCGGTAGGAGTAGTCAGTTGCAGAGCTTAAGAAGTTGCCTACTTATGTTCGTTTGGCAGATTTGACAGCACAGTTCTAGTCTTTCCCAAACTGACCGTAGATGATTTGTTATAATCTATTGTTCTACTTCTTCTTCTTCTTATGTTAAGCTGGTTAGCTTGTGTTTTACTGACCCTTCTCCTGGGATATTGATGTCTAGTTATCGGACCATCTTTTTGGTGACCTGCCGGTGTGGCGCTTTCCTTGTGGTCTGTCCTCTTTCAACATTCGCGCCATTCTCTCGGTCTGCATTCTGTCAACTTGGTCGTTCCACATCCTCCTACGATTTCTTGTTCATTTGAATTTGACAGGTCGTCATTTAAATTAGAATTCTGGGACAACCAACAAAATATTCGAAACAAGCAACAAAATATTCGCGACATTTCGGCAATGTCCGGAAAATACTCGTTTCTCATTGGTCACATTTTTTATCCCCACCACTTTTGGCCGATTTTAGGCCTATCTAAAATAACACGTAAAATTGGTCTAGAGACTCCCCTTCTTTGGCTACTGATCCATAATTGTATTAATTCAAGAAACCGCATCTATAAATACTCTATAAAACTGGGATGCTAATTTAAACACAGACTAATAGTCTAAAAATATTCTAAGAGCGCGTGCAAACGCGTGCGTAAGTTTTTTCCGGGGGTGGGAAGGAAGAGGAAGGTTTACCAACCGCCTCTCGGTGAGCCGCGGGTGCGAGTGCATATATTCCTGCTGCGACAACTCTGCCGGGTGGCAAAACAGGCCGTAAATCACGCCGCGGCGTGCAGTTTGTGCCAGCACGCGCTGAGAAGCTTTTATATTCAAATTCCTGCAAACATGTATGCATTATGTCTATGCCTGACTGTGTGTATGCGTGTATGTGCGGCATGCCACTGCCGCCCCCGTGACCTACACAAGCCCATACGCGCCCACCTTCGTCCAATTCCGCCGTTTATGACTTCTTTTGTTTTCCTGCTTTTTTTTTCTACACATACCTGTCATACTTAATCTAGATTTATTATTATTAATACATATTTGCATTAATTACATCAAGTAGATATTCTTAATTATTATATTCTTAATTATTTATATAGTTAATTTTTTTCTAATGATTGTTTTTTATAATTTTTTCTTCAAAGACGACAAAAACGTTAATGAAAACACTTTATTGTCTCCTTTTCATGTATTGTTTGTTTGATTGCGTTGTTAAGTGATGATTTGGTCCATAGATGGCGCTAATTGATTACCGTCCATTGGGGGATACGGGTTGGTTGCCTAATCGACGCGAGTTTGGGGGAGAAGCTAGTGAAGGTGGGGCGGGAGGGAGAGAGGTTAGGGAAGGCACAATTCGATTTGGAATTCGCATTCGTATTGTGTGAATTACGAGCTTTCGATGCTTTGAAACGGGAGCAGGAGAGTTGGTAGAGGCAGTGGAGGCGGTATACAACGGTGGTGGTGGACGTGGGAGATAACTGTGCGAATTCGTATTCGCAGCGCAATCATTCACATGAATGGCTGTTTAGTATGCGGTTGTGATTCGTATCTTAATCAGTGTTTGGTCATTGCGAGTTTACTCATTGCGCTTCCACTTTGAGTGGGTATGGCTATAATCAACGCCATCTATGTTTTTATTAAGTAGTATACTTTCTTCTTTATCTGAAGTTCTCTTTTAATCTATTTTAATAATAATAATATTGTATTTGGTCCATAGACCTGGTTATCGACCTAATTGGTCCTTCAGCCATATTTTTAAATACAATTTATTTTGAGATTCATTATCGAGTTACAAGTGTGTAAATATAGTTATGTCACCACACAACAAATGTCACTTTGTTCTTTTCACATTTTTCCATTTTTCCTCTAGATGGCACCACTTTAAACACGAAAACTTTAATTTTGGTCATCAAATAACAACTGGAGATCCTTAAGTAATATTTCATTTTGCCATCAAAATATCACTAGCGACGAAAATAGAAATTTATAAAAGTGATAATTTAAGTGAAGTCTTATTTTAAGCTCGTGATATTTTAGATTTTATGCTTTGATATTTTACAGTTTCATGGACATAATTGAAACGAGTATTTCGATATAAATCAAAAGGATTGTCGAACAGTTTTATGCTTTTTCTTTTTCTTCGGCTGTATGTGTCCTGCCGGACGTGTCTTTTTCCACTCTCTGTCTGTCGTTTTTATTTTATTTTATTCGGGTGAAGGGTCATAAAATCTATTGACAAATGGATTGCCATAGCCGGATTTCCGAGAGGGCTTCTTTAGGACTAGGACACCGTAGTCGTGGGGAATTTTAAAGGCCGGTGGTCGCACACACATCACACAGTGGTGGTGGTGGTCGTCCTAGAAAGGGATTCCCCCGTTCACAGCGACGAGAGAGAGAGAGAGAGAGTGGTAGCCCAGCATCTTAACCTCAACGACACTAATCCCTAATCGCACAGCACCGAGACGCACATCTCGTGCGACGAATCTAAAACCTAAGCGTGTTATAAATCACATCCGTCGGTGAAAGGGAAAAAATGGGCTTACTTACAAAAACCCTTATGTTTTTTTTTCCTATCCATTGTATGGGTTTCATCAGTTTATTCTTTTATTAGTTGGTTTGAAACGAAGGTTGTAAATACGTGGAGCTCTACTCGAAGAGTTTGTAATCTCCTAAAAGATTTAGATCTCTGTCATTCAAGGGAACAGAAAGGTATTCATGCAAGACATTAGACTAGTACTTGCTATAAATCTGGGCAGACTAGATACGCCATAAGAACACTAACATATTGTGAAGAGCGTCATCTGTAAGAGGGTGATTTTGGGAGCATATAAACACTAAAACTGTTTTGGTACTATCGAGGAAAGGCAGTTTCTGACCCAAAATATAAAAATGACTGCTTAAGATGTATTAAAAACCATGAAATACCAAACTGATTCCACCAAAATTATGAATAATACTTCAAAAATGCATAATTTCACAAATAAAGTCGGTTTGGACGAAAAAAATTGCCTTAAAATGGAGATATGGACTTTTGACGCGCAAAAACAGAAAAAATGGACACTGTGCGAGCTCTTCGTCATCCCGGCGCGCAGAATTCTGGTTGAATAGCTGCCGATAATAGTGAAAAAAGAAAAACAGAACAAACATGCTGTGTACTCAAAACTAGTATATTATTTGATTGTCCAATACTTATTTTAGTTTCTAAGTACGTTAGTTTTAGCATGGCGCGCCATTGTCGAGGCATAACTATACGTGTGATTGTTGCTTCTCGTCATCCTGAGCATGCTGGCTGTGGCTGATCTCTCTATTCTCTGCTCTCGTTCAAAGCGTTTATTTGTACGACTGGAATTGTGCGAAATTACAAAGCGTGCAAAGCGCATAAAACACAATCGGCCATAACTTCCCTCTGGCTTGTCGCCGTTTTGCACTCGTACTTGCTTACTTTCGTAGCATTCGCGAATGTACGAATGTGTATATCTCGGCGTGGCGTTTACATTTCCTTTGCTAGAGTCTGGAATGTTTTCTTCTCTTATTTCATTGCGACGGGTGAATATATATGTATTTATTCTCTTATCCTATGTATGTTTGTTTTCATAGTTTTGAAGTGGTTTGATGAAAGTGAGGTTAAACTCCAGTCGTAAAACCGTTGTGGGATGGCTGCTTCATATCACACATAGTTTTCAAAAGTTTTTTTTAGACTGTATTAAGCATGGATTAATAAGATAAGTCCAGTCCAGTGGTTATCGAATTATCTCTTTTCTCATTTTAATAGTTCTTGCAAATATTATTTTATAATAATGAAACTAGTACAGAGGTGGACTGTACTAACCGTGAAATCTGAAGGGAACCAGAAGGCGTAAAACGCTATTGTTATGCGGTAGTCGCTGTTTTTAAAAACATTAATTTATTTCCCGGTGTTGCGCAGGGCCAGATTTAATAGGATCTTCAGCTAAATTTCTTGAGTTATCGCGACACAAGTATTACCAAAAGCTCACCTCAGACGTCAAAGTTCAAAATACTCAAAGTAACATGTACAACGACTTTATTAACTCGGCACAATGAATACACAAATACGAAAGAAAAATTCAAGTTCGCACGAAAACTGACCAGCGGAGAAATAGGCCGAGGAGTGCGCGTTCCACGTTTTTATAGTGGCGCAAACCAAAACTTCTCCTCATTCTCGCCCTTCGATGATTGCTGAGCGCGCTCAGCGCGCCTCAAGAACACTTAAGCACTGCACGTAGGGTTACCAACATATATTATGTTTAAAGATAATGGCGCAATGCAAGCGCTGTCAAAATACAAATGAAATCCAGTACAATATGCAAATATGTAGACAATCAACTCAACAGCTATAGATCCTGTAAGATGATGATAAAACTAGTAAAATTGTATTCAGCTGTGTCAGTGTATATTCAGCTGTTTTGGTGTGATTCTGAATGCTATTTATTCTCGCCTAGATCGGAATAACGGCACTTTATCTGGGAAAGTAGATCACTTTATAGCAGCCAGTTCCGTGTATAATTCTCGCGGATTTTTGATCTTTTCCACAGGTCGCGAAAAAAAAAAACACCAAAAATCGCGGACTTGGGTATTTGTATTGACTTGGAATGTAACATTTAAATATAGCTCACAGGTGATATTTAGAAACTCACCTACCTTGTTAGCGTCCTTTTAAGAAACGTTAACTTTAGCTAAATTGTGTAGTTCTCATATAAAGGTAGTTCTCATATGTAAGGTTTTCAACGTGAAAACTTTAAATATCTCGAGATATATGCCCTCTACGCCCGCCTGGGTTTAGTGGGTAGCACCACGTATCACATGCGTATCACACCGGCGAACGAGGTTCGAGTCCTCGAGGCGGGCACCTCTTTGTGTGTGAATTATTCACACACATTCACACATGTTACAAATTGAATTTAATAAAAGATATAAAGAAGTAATAAAAAACATAATTACCTATTATCTCAACTTTATATAGGTATCAACAATCATATGTATATTAAAGAGTTGCTTCCATTGATACCAAACTCTATAGTATACCTCTTTATGTAAGTCTTTATCCTCAGTTGCATGTCATCGAATCAATTATTATCGTCTTTGATTAACTTCTAACGAAGTATTCCAAATAATTCTTCTGCACATTTTTGCATCATACGTTCACTTTTTAATAACCAAACAAGCTTTAAAAACCACAAATAATCTGGTACTATATGAAATAAAATCGAATATGACAATTTTTGTCGCATCCTCGTAAAGATACACTCATCGAATAAGCATGCCTTTACTACATCCAGGCAAAAGTAGGAAGCAAAACATCCCTGACATCATACCCAGTCCTCTTGCAAAAGAAACGCTCGAAGGAATGGCCTCCAAATAGACGCAAAAAAACTTATTTCCTTTTCGGCTAGTGGCTCATCTGGTTTTACGATTCGGCCGGCTTGAATTATTAAAGTGTCGCGTTATATGTGATGTGTCCCCGCCGATGTTCGTGGCTGGTTGGCTGTTTTCGGCGAAATTGTGCATGTTGACATCATGCTTAACCGATATTCGGTTCGTACACACTCACCATCCTCCCGCGCACCCACCCATCTTCCCACACCCTCCGACGACGAAAGTTATTTATGAACAAATCAGCCGCAACCGCAGCCGAAAACGCAGGGGTGCAATGTTTGTAAGTTAATAAGACGACAGCGAGCGACGAAGAGACGTGACTTCGTTTGAAATTTTTACGCAGTATTCGTGATTGTGATACGGGATTTCTATACCAGATCCCGCATCACAAGAGAGCAAAGCATCAACGACAAAAACAAAAAAAAAACGATAGAAAAAACGACGATGGACTTACTTACTGGAATATATTGTTTTTATACATACTACGTAATTGCAATACTTGCCAAAGTACTACATGACACCACATTCAGTGAGTGCACAGTGGATATTAAATAATATATCTAATTAAAACTTTTACTTGCGATGTCTGAGAAAGTTGTGCCGATTTCAGCCACTTTTCCAGTACGTTTCCAACAAACTAAAACTGTTATCGTCTATTATGTATGACTATTATACCGTCTATCGTTTAGCTGGATTTTTACTGCAAATGTTTTCAAATAGTTTGTATTTTTAATGTTTACTTTATAATTGTTCATAAGAAGACCAAAACATCATCAAGAAAAAAAAACATCATTTTTTTCGTATATCCACATAATATTTATATCAATTTTAAGAGATTTACGTGGAGTGTGGCTCGTTTTCCCGAAACTTTATTTGTTGTCGTAAAGTAATAAATGTCAAAAAGTCATTACTTCCCTAATATGACTTAGGTACGTCATATTTAGGAATTAAGTACTTGATTTTTAAGTACTTTTGGTTGCATTTTCATTGTTAAGTAAATCATTTACAGAACCGAATAAATTATAAAATCATAAATACACCGAGTGTTTCAAGCCAGAAATTTTCCATTTTTTCAGATAGTTAGGAGTAACGGGAATCTTTGGATATAATAGAAGTTGATTGAGGGAATTTCATTACATCCTCAATAAACGGTATAAGTTAGGAACGTTAGCATGAAGAAGATAAGATGCTACTTCGAAATGGAAAAATTCGTATTAAAAAATCATATTTAAAACGTTTTTTGAAACGTCCAGCGATTTTTATTGAGTGTTCAAACTTCGAAAAGGTTATTTGTCAATATTTAATTAAAAGTATTCTTACTTTACGACCGCCAATAAAGTTTCGGGGCAATGGGCCACACTCACATAATCTATGTTATCTTCCAAAGAGATGATACGCACTCGTCGATTCCACATCGGAGAGTCCGTTACCAATTTTCAAGCAAATCTAAGCGGTTCACTCCGTAGCCTCTCCTTGTTAATAAAAATTAATGATAAAATATGGTCATAAGATAAAAAAATTCTAACAAATTGAAATTGTGTCTTATAATTTTGATAAAAAAAAGAAGATAAAGATAAAAAAGGGAATGAAGACATATCTAAGAAAGCAGAAAATTAAAATAAATACAGTTAGAAAGCCTTAAATTGAAGTTCACAAGCGCTCAAACGGTAGTTTAAGAGTTAAGGTAGCACCACATATATATATTTCAAGTGTAATCAGTTTTTCACGCTTTCCACACACCCGCGCGCCAGCCCATAGTGGTAATGGCCTGAGATCGCACGCCACGAGAGCGACGAGCTCATTTTCATCACTTTCCCAACGCTTTTCGCCGTCAGATTCGTCTTCGTTACCACCTTTCACATGCCGTTTTGCAACGTCATTTATATACGTATGTGTGGGTATGCGAATCAGTGCCGGCTCGTCTATAAACACTCAGGAATAACCCGAATCTTGAAAAATTTATCTCAAAATCTATATTTCTAAGAAAATGTGAGTATTGCTATTTGAAGAAAGAAAAAAAATTAAAATTTCAAACAAGTAAGTCTATTTTTAGACTTTATGCAAATTATCCTAGAGCCATGCCTGTAGTCTATAGTTTAATATTAGGGCTATATTTTATACAAGTATGTGCATGCAAGTAGCAAGTACACTACACGGAAACATGGAAAAACAAATAGTTCGCATCTTTGCCATTTATCTACATTACGATACTTTCCACGGCTTTTGCCAGCACCTTGCTTGCTTGCTTGCTTGTTTGCTTGCCATTGTCTAAGTTTACATTATTTTCTTCGTCCTGGTAATATCTCAAGGGCGACGCCGAGAGGCGAGACAATGTGTTCTACTCATCCTGCCCATCATCTCTTCACGTATCTTCAACATGGAAAGTGGAAATAGTTGTGTGGCTTGCGGGCCTGAATGCGAAAGGGAGTGTACGCTGGAAGAGAGAGGTCAAAGGAGTAAAGTTCAAGCCAGCTTTCGATGCAAGCCACCAACGTGCTTCGCGGCTATTCGCGAGGGTGTGGAGCTTTTAAAAGCTTTTGGCAATTTTGCGTTGCATATTACGCCTCTTTAGGCAGATTGGTAGCTTGTATCTATGGTAGCGTATGGTAGCATGTGTGTGTGTGTGTGTACGGGAGTGTGTGTGTGTGTTTGTGTGTGTGTGTGTACGGGAGTGTGTGTGTGTGTGTGTGTGTGTGTACGGGAGTGTGTGTGTGTGTACGGGAGTGTGTGTGTGTACGGGTGTGTGTGTGTGTGTACGGGTGTGTGTGTGTGTGTACGGGTGTGTGTATGTACGGGTGTGTGTATGTACGGGTGTGTGTGTACGGGTGTATGTGTTCAGATGTATGTGCTCGGATGTATGTGTTTGAATGTATGTATTCGAATGTGTGTGCTCGGGTGTATGTGTTCGGATGTATGTATTCGAATGTGTGTGCTCGGGTGTATGTGTTCGGATGTGTGTGTGTACGGGTGTATGTGTTCGGATGTATGTGTGTGTGTACGGGTGTGTGTGTGTGTGTACGGGTGTGTGTGTACGGGTGTGTGTGTGTGTGTGTGTGTGTGTGTACGGGTGTATGTGTTCGGATGTGTGTGTGTGTGTGTGTGTGTGTACACGGGTGTATGTGTTCGGGTGTATATGTTCGGATGTGTGTGTGTGTGTACACGGGTGTATATGTTCGGGTGTGTATGGGTGTTCGGAAGTGTGTGTGTGTGTGTGTGTGTGTGCCGGGTGTGTTTGTGGCAATGTTAAAGTCGACATACACTGATAACATAAGTGATTGTGTGTGATAGTGTGCACAAGTGGTAGAAGTCGTCACGCGTGTATGTTTTGCACGCATGTTTGAATGCCATTTTCGAAATTAAAATATCGTCCTTGTTATTACACGGAAGGTAAAAGTTTAAGTTGCAAGTTTCATGTTTCTACGAGTTTAATTTGAAACTGATTTTTTTTGTAAAGATTTTATTTGATATTTAATATTTTTGCTTGCATTTGAAATTTAATTTGCATTCCAGGCCATTTTACGCTTGCTCGAACCTGAAACTCGTGACGACATCGTGTAACGCTATAGACATTTTACCATTTTATTACTGTTAATAGATTATTTTAGGGTTAATTCATTCAATTTTAAAAGATATCTTAAGAAAGCGCTATTACAATACACCCGATGTGTACTGCGTCTGTAACAAATCAGTGTATCAATCTGTCTTCAATCCCTCTACGTGGCACCAACGCTTACAGAGGCTGATATAGCTTCAATAATCCTTAAACATAAAGATTAAGTCGTCCATCAACTATTTTCATGGTCCTTCAAATCGCAATCTCCAACTATTTTCAGTGTGTATGTCATTACTTAATCTTCTTCTTCTTCGTTCAGCCGCCTTGTCGCTGACCGGACATAGGTCAATGGCCTGTCATTCTTCCAGAATTTTTCTGGGCAACTGTGAGCATGTTAATTTCCTTTTGGTAGGTTGCTAGCCTGAAGAAGACTTTTATAACGACAACCACTGAAGTTAATATGGTTGCCGGAGCGAATAGAGGTGTTATTGTCACGACCAGGATTTGAACCTGGATCCCCCTGCGTGTTAAGCAGCGATCTTACCAACTGGGCTTCTACGCTCACCCTTACTTAATCAAAATTGATAATATAATGTGCATAGTATACAACAAGTGTAGATAAAATGAATATTTTAATTGGAAAAACTGCAATTGCAAAAAAAAACAGTGATTTAAGATAAAAGATAAAAACAAGCTATTTCCGTTTTTTTATATGAATGTACTTGGTTGTACTTCAATTATAAAAATATCTCAACACAGTGTTGTATAGTAGACCATAAAAAGAAGTGGATGTATGAAGCAAAGTTATAACTCAGATTTAAAGCAATTTCAAGCGAATGTTTTACAAGCAAAAGCTGGTATGTACTTCCTGCTGTTACCTTGTTAGTTTCAAACAATTTCGTATGTACATGTCTAAAAGTTTAAAGCATTTTAAAGAAGCGTCCTCCTTGCAAACCTCCTACTCCTCCTTCTCCTCCTCCTCCTCCTCCTTCTCCTCCTCCTCCTCCTCCTCCTCTTGCTCATCCAGTTTCGCCTTCTACGATGCTCGGGGCGTTTGTTTCGCGTATTTTTGCACGCTGTATGTTTCTTATTTCCAACTTCTTTCCGCCGACTTCTGCTTGAATGGAACTCGTGAAAGATATTTTTATCTGGCTATCGCTTGCAACAATAGAAAGATTTTCACATTCTTCTTTCGCACTGCTTGCGCGTCGGCTTGGTCGTCTCGTCGACTATGTATTGGAAAGGAATCACAAACACTTTGCAGAAGCGCCGGGAGAAGTTTGCACAAAAGCAGCATGGCGCGGGCGGAGGCGGCGGCAGCGGCGGCGGCCGCCGAGAGAAAGATATTACGCGTCGAACATTTTTCGGCAGCCCAGGCGTCGGCGTCGTTGAACGACGAATGTCGAGCAGGGCCTTGCTCATGTTGATGTTGAGAAGCTATCCACAGATATTTACTTTTATGTCGCGCATGTTTTTCTTGCATTTAGCCTTTGCTTCGTGCTGTTTATATCTTTTTATTCGTATAAAGTTGCAAAGACTTTGATAGTTATTATCTATTTGCTTATATTAGACAAAAGTGTGAACGGCATCAGAAGAAAAGGAAAGATGTTGTTGTTCAAGTTTAAGCAGCTTTTAAATGCTTATGATGAATTTATAACATGTACTGGTTTCCATTTGATTTGGGGTTTGAATCTCGTTCTTCTCTTTTTTAAATATTCTTTAAATTAGCTTTGGCGGGGCTTAAACCACAGAACTTACAGATAAGACTATAAAATAAACTACACATTTCAGTTTAAGTCAATAGAAATCATCTTGAAGTCCATGGGTTGTAAAAAAAGCTTCGTCTAGTCCTTTCTATGATCCGCAGTTCGAATCTCGTATTATTATTTTTTTTTCTTTTTCCAAGTATTATTTAATTTGATTTGGTATAATAATATAAAAGAAATATTTACGATAAAAGATAACTTCTCTCAGGGCTTGAACCGCAGAATTACGGATAAGACTATATTTATAGTCTTATTTATAGACGTTAGATATATGAAGCGAATTTAGAACTAAACTTCTGGGCTACCAGCTATCAGTTAAACACTCGGTAATGCAAGATTTGTATGTTTCTATGATGTTTTTGTGTCGTCTATCTTTAGCATAATTACTTTCTAGTTTCATACAAAGTGTTACGCGGTAGTCGCAGTTTTTGAAACATACAATTCATTTACGGGTGATTGCCCGGGACCAGACTTAACTGGATCCTTTTATGCTAAGTTCCTTGAGTTAGCCTTACCACGCTTTTATGGTGGCATTGCGACCATAGTTTTGCGAAACTCATTTGACAGAGCATGGACTCTCCTTGTTAGAGCACCACCAACGTCATCGCGCAACAGTGCAACAAACATATGCTAAGGGGCGCTGAAAGCGCCGCTCACCCTAGGCAACCAACTCAACACAATGCACCTGGCAAATTTCGTTGAAATCCTTGGAGTTAAGTCCGTGACCTCCTATATCTACCGAAACCCAAGAGTTTGGCAAATTTCACCCAAGGAAAGAAAAAACATAGAAAATAAGGAAAAAATAATCTAAAAATTAATCTATAGACAATCGATTTATTTCAACATCAAATATCTAATTGAACGAAATGTATAAAATACTTTCTCTATAAATAATTTTATATAAATTTAAATAATCACAACAAATTAAAATATGTTTAATTCAATTGTTTAATTATGTAAACGATTTATTTACTTTTTGCGTGATTTATGCGCAGTAGGCTTTATTAAACTTTTGCGTATGCAAATGAGTTTAACCTCCTCACTCACTTAGGCCGTACGGTGTAAGCACCCAATTCCGCCATCTTGAAATAGAAACGCGCAAATCACGCACGTATATTTACTCAACACATACACTCGTACGCTCGCATTTATGAGGCGCGATAAATAATGTCTCGTTATTGCATTATTACTTATTTTATTCGCGTATCGTGTGACATTGCCGCATTACGCATTTATTACCACATCGTCGCCGGTATGCAGCCAACGTTGCGCCGTGCGCATTTCGCATGCAACCGGCCGTCATTTGCAATATGCCGCGCTATCTCTTTCTCTCCTCGCAAAAGAGCTGTCAAAACCTAACATTGTGCTACTTTTGCCTTCTTTACGACCCACAGCGCCAGCCATTTTGTAAATCACGCCTATTATGCGAAAACAAGTCTTTTAACTCCCATTTGCGTATAGATGGCGTTAAGATTGTACAAATGTATATTGAGTTGTCTACCATGTCGTTGAGGTTAAAAATGCTGGAAGTTGTGATGTATCTTGATGTGTACGGTCTTGTAGACACATTATATTACCCCGATTTTATATTATCGACATGAATTTATTATCTATGTGAGTGTTTATTTTGTGTTTGCAGACGGGGAACCGATAAAACTTCCGGAAAATCTCGAAAGTTTGCCACGAGCCGATCACTTTCCTACGCAGCGACATCGTTGGAACACCAATGAGGTGAGTGCACCGATTTTTTGTTTACGCGTATTTTGTTTTGATATAATCGTTTTATACTATACATTTTGATATCTACGTTTTTATTCTATCGCAATTGTTTGTGTGAAAATATGCATGAATATTTACAGTCGATAAAGTCGACAAACACAAAAATCGCCATCAACGCGACCAGAAAAAAAGTGTTGCATTGATGAAAGGGTGCAATCACGTGTTAAAAAAATAACAAAAGAACCGATGTACACGGAATACATAGAAAACAATGCGTTAGCTGTTTGATTGGAAATTTAATTAAATCAAAGCGTTGTACAAACAACTCCTCGGTTTTTTCGGGGCGGGGGAAAGGGGTGTGTGGATTTTGACAAGGGGATGAAATGTTATTTAAGCTTAAAATAATTTTAAACGTTTTTTGTTTATATTTTGAAAAATGTTTAATATTAACACAGCTACACAGAAATTTTTAAAAATGTTCAGAGAATAGTTTTTATGACATTTAAAACACTTTTGGGATAAAAATCCAAACTTAAGTGACTAAGGTTAGAGTGTGTTAAGTTGCCTACTTTTCTATGCGATTTTTGGATATGATGGGGAAGGTATTTCAAACCAAAAATTTCCAAGAAAAACAAAACGTTTTACAGCGTAGAGAGATGTCCTCAAGGATGTAGTTTAGTAGTTTAGCAAAGTTAATAAAGCGGAAATAATTAATAAAGCGGAAACCGGAAACGAGATTCATTGCTCTCGCCCGCCGACGCCGCCCCCGGTTATGTCCTGCACCCTTAACCCCGAGTCCGCTAACTCATTTGGCCTTTACTTGACTTTTGTCCACTGCCACTAGCAATCGCTACACATTCCTATTACAACTGGTAACTTTCGCCCCTTTTTTTTCTGTCTCCTGAATTTCTCCATTTCTCCAACGAAGGAGGGAAATTCGGCTACCAGCGAAAGTTCCCCGCTTCGTTGCGAGGTCGTTAGCAACGTAAAACTAGCAATAAACCCGTGCTGCTGTCCTAGAGAAATGGCAAAAGGAAAAACAAAGTTTAGCTATAGCTAATAATAATCAGTACGTCTACTGTGTTGTGATGGTGGTATGCATGCGAGTGGGCGTCAGCTATATGGGGGCTAAAAGAGGCGTGCTTGCGGCCAAAATGGGAAAAATTAGGAAAACAGAACGTCGACACGCAAATTTGTTATTAATATCCTCCTTTAGAATAGGTACAACTGCAGAGAATAGAGTAGTGATGGTATTTTTCTGAATATATTGAAATACGTGTAGTTTTCAAGTGTGGTTAAGGTGTACCGCCTTCAACAAGGGCTTTTCCTGTGATTGCAAACTATTGCAATATTATAGTTGTAATCATAATTATTACGTCGTTTAGTGCTTACTAAATATTCTACTCTGTTTCCGTTTTTTTCTTCCGTAAATTATCTTCCTCTATTCGTAAATTTTATGAGACTTATTCGACATCCACAATGAATAGTAGACTATTTCGTACCATCCTCCTTTATAAGCTGAAATAGGTAATGATGTTTTGTATTACTTCTTTATATTTTTAATTAAATTCAATTTTGGACCGGTTTCGGTGTTTTTATTACACCATCCTCAGCAAACTACAACATAAAGTACATTTTGTTATGTTTACATTCATTTTAAGTTATATGTTTACATGTTAAGTTTCTTAAAATTTGGCTATACATTCTCATGGACTAATAGTTGTTTCGCACTTACACAATGTCAATTTATAAAAAAAAAATTGATTTTTGGTGTTTCTATCATTGGTACGAAATTTATCACAGGTTTTTTCTTTTGGTATGTGCTGACAATGAGATCGAAATTTTATTGTAGATGTCGCTCTTTTTCTTTGGTTATAAATTTAAATAATGGTTCTTCGTTGAGCTGGGCTTGTTCATTTAGACACTAGATGGTTTCATTTCTTATAATTCTATCTATTTCATAGGCTTCAAGTAGTTCCAGGTTTTTTTGCTTTTTATTGCATGGTGTAATATTTTAAAATTTCCATTTTCAAATTTAAAGCCGTGGTTATTATTATGGTGTAATAAAAACACCGAAACCTCGAAAACACTCGCAGCGTGATAACACTCTAGTATCCCCAATATTTAAATAACCCAAATTGTAACCAAATTTAGAATGATAAAAAAGTGATAGTACCATTCGCGCAATGAAATCAAGTAAAACATTGATTTCGCCGGGTTTTTGAAGTTGAACAAATTTTATTTTTATTCATAATTTATCGTCGAACGACGATATACAATTTAGTCGCCAGCGTTGGCAGGTAAGCCGGAAGATCGGCGGGCAGCAAACCGGAACAAACATGAAATACGATGGCATCACGAATTGGAAATAATTTGCGTGCACCCAACATACACATACTCTCATTTACTACCCTCATATGCATACATAAACACACAGACACAAGGTGCATACTCATAATCGGTGTGGTTAAACATTTTTCTCGAACTATTTTTTTCCTGCTGCTCTTTTTACGTTGTTTTCGTTTTTTTCCCACCCACTCATTTGGCTGTAATTTTATTTTTAAACAATGCACACGCGTAATGCAATATGTAATCGACGCTGTTACCGTGTTACCTACATTCCAGTTACATACACTGTGTTTAGGTTTGGAAAAATTGATTTAAAAATATCAGCAATTTTTACTATTTTTCTAGAATTTACATTTTCCTAGAAAACATAAATTAGTTCATTGCAAGGTATGTAATCTTAGCTATTTCTTTTTTTTCCGACTCACCGATCTGAAGTATCAAGTCGAGTGGTGCCGAGGCGGCGCCCGACGGATTTCTTTTATTTTACAAATCGTGCAAACCTCACAAAGATATATTGATTCATTTTTCCCAAAACACACTGACGTGATGTGTCAACTCGAGCGGCGCCTAGGCGGCGCCCAACTAATTTTCTATTATTTTACAAATCGCAAAAAACATTTTAAAAAACGTTATATTGGGTCACATTTCGCCAAACATACCGACGTGAAGTATCAACTCGAGCGGCGCCAAGGCGGCGTCCAATTGATTTTCTATTATTTTACAAATCGCAAAATCATTTAAAAAAAGCTTTATTGGGTCATTTTTCACAAAACACACCGACGTGAAGTATCAACTCGAGCGGCGCCAAGGCGGCGCCCAACGGATTTTCTATAATTTTACAAATTGTAAAATATTGAGAAAAATGCTCTATTGGGTCGTTTTTCACCAAACACACCGACGTGAAGTATCAACTCGAGCTGCGCCAAGGCGACGCCTAACTAATTTCAGTTATTGCTAAAATGAAGAGAAAATAAATGGGACACACTGTATAAAAATATGTCCGACTTTGTCGAAGGTGGTTTACAAGAAGTGAATGCATGTTTCGACTTGTACCTACCCGCCACTCGTGGCGCACTCGTTTGCGAAAGAGGAGGAGTACAAATGCGATATTTATAATTTTCCGGTGACATGCGAACTCTACGAACGTGGGACGTGGGAAACTCGTGGGAGGGAAACTCGCGGCAGCAATGTAAAATGCTTCGCATACCTGTAAACTAATCACACTCGTTGAACTTACTTCGTGAGAGTGCAATCAACGAATATGTTTAGCTTCGAACCAAAAAAATGGAACCATCATCAAAAGAGGAAATGTTGTAAAGCTACCGGAAATTATAAAATAACGGAATAACAATTGAGCTACGAACGTGCGCGTGGCGGACTCGAGGCGTAACGGAAATGAGTTCTTAAATTAAAGTAATTAGACATAATTTATTTCAACTTGTATTTTTTTTTTTGAAATCTGGAAATTTTATTTTATTTATTCTCTACCTTTAATTAAATTAATTGAAGAATAGTACGCAATATGGATATATCTCATCATATCATCGTACCATCATAACTTTCGGAAAGTCATGGATCCAACCGATTTTTCCCATATAGACAGGCTTCCGTTACAAAGAGGTCAATACTATAACCCAACGAATTTTTGTAAGTCAGGACGACAAAAAGGCAAAAATTGTATTATTATCTTCCATTGTAGACTGGGTTTTAAAAGTGTCACAAATTTAAGAATCATTTTATAAGAACCAGCAAATCTTCCTCTTTCTATTTAAGTTGCAAACATTTTATTATCTTCCTAAGTTACTCACCAAAACGGCATTTTTATAAAGCGTTTTTTGGAAACTCGTTATTTGTTACTTTCTTTTTAATTACTCGTTTTTGTGGGGTGTCAAAACCGTTACCGAAAGTTTTACAGATTTAGGGAGAATTTCATATTAAGCAGAAACTCTTCCACTTTCTGTCAATGTTGGATAAAGTGTACTATCTTTAGTAGTTTCGCAGGAATAGGCATTTCTAAAACTTTTTTTGCAACTTTCAATATTTCTACTTTCATCTACTTTCTTATGAAGTAATCAAATTTGGAAAGGCTTCTGAACTTTTAGTAGAAGCTTTGTAGATTTAAGTATGAATTCATTTTATGAAATAACTCTTCCTCTTTCCGATAACATTGAGATACATTTTCTATCTATATTAGTATGACTGGAAATAACGATTTTCCAAAACATGTTTTTGATAATTTCAAAATGTGGGCATTTCAAAATTTATCTACTTTCAGTATCTTTCATCTCTTGAAAACACCCAAATTGTAACTAACACAGATTCGGGGATGATTTCATCAGAAGCTGCAACTCTTCCTCTTTCCGTTGACGTTGAAAAACATTTTCTATCTATATTAGTTTGACTGGAAGTAACGATTTTCCAAAACGTGTTTTTGATAATTTTAAAATGTGAGCATTTCAAAATTTATCTACTTTCAGTATCTTTCATCTCTTGAAAGCACCCTTATTATAACTCAAACAGATTCGGGGATGATTTCAACAGCAGCTGCATCTCTTCTTCTTTCTGTTGACGTTCAGAAACATTTTCTGTCTATATTAGCTTGACTGAAAATAACGATTTTCCAAAACGTGTTTTTAATAATTTCAAAATGTGGGCTTTTCAAAATTTATCTACTTTCAGTATCTTTCATCTCTTGAAAACACCCTAATTGTAACGAACACAGGTTCGGGGATGATTTCATCAGAAGCTGCAAGTCTTCCTCTTTCTGTTGACGTTGAGAAACATTTTCTATCTATATTAGTTGGACTGTAAGTAACGATTTTCCAAAACGTGTTTTTGATTATTTCATAATTCGAGCATTTCAAATTTACCTACTTTCAGTATATCTTGATACTTTTTTATAACAAAATCAGATTCGTGGATAATTTTATCAGAAGCAGCAACTCTTCCTCATTCTCTTCATGTTATAACAACGTTACTATCTTTAATAGATTCTTGGGAAAACACATTTTTTCAGAGTTTTTGAGGAAATAAAAAAAATGTTTTATCCTTATCCTTATCCTTTTATCCTTAAAAAATGCTCCGTTGTAGACAATATTCCACATACATCAGTTTCCGCTCTCGGTACACACTTGTATAATATTTTTTCCCCTGAAATCATTTTATTTTACTTTCACCCTCATTTGCTTATACTTTTACAACCATTCCGTCGACTTCTATAACCATTTGTGCCGACTGCGGCACATAAACGTTCACTGCCACCTCCTATCGTTTCCTACCGCCTCCTGCCGTCCCTTAACCGTCGTCACCGTGGGCGTTTTACAAGCATTTACGCATGTATAACATTGGAGGCAAAACACGAGTTATTAGTTTTAATTACGCAGTGTCCACAAGGAGATGTCGGGGCTACTAACCACACTCAACATTACCGTGTTCTGCCCGCTGCTGCTGCCACCATAGCCGAAGGGCGTTCACAAACCCTCGCGAAAAAAAGTGAGCATAACCCTTTAACGCTTTGAAAACGAGCGAAAGCTTTGTGCCGGCTCAGTGGCAGCGGCGTTGAGTGGATAAAGTCACGACTTGTCGACGACAATGTTGACATTTTGTGGCCGCGCTCGCGATGCGATGGCGGATTTTTGACGTGGATATTTGACGAGCAATAAAATGGAAAATAAAGTCGACTGTCACCAGGGAAAGTAAATAGTGTATACGAAAGAGTGGACGTGACTTTGTTGCATTCGGACAGTTGGATGTACGTTTATTTGTTTTCTTTGCGTCGGGTGGAGGCAATTTCTCTTAGATTTCACATAAATACATAAAACTACATATACTTTTAAGAACTCTAGCTTTCTTATTTCTAACTTCAGAGATTTAAGGATTATTTTATAAGAACCAGCAAGTATTTCTCTTTCTGTTTACGTTACAAACAATTTATTATCTTTCTTAGTTTCTCACTAAAACTGCATTTTTCGCAACGTGTTTTTTGGAAACGCACAAAGTACTTTCTTTTTAATTGATCATTTTTGTGGGGTGTCAAAATCCTTACCGGAAGTCTTACAGATTTAGGGATAATTTCATATTAAGCAGAAACTCTTCCTCTTTCTGTCAATGTTGGATAAAATTTACTATCTTTATTAGTTTCTCAGGAATAGGCATTTTTCCAAAAGCATTTTTGCAACTTTCAACATTTCTTCTACTTTAATGTGAAGTAACCAATTTTGGAAAGGTTTCTGAACTTTTAGCAGAAACCTTGTAGATTTAAATGATTTCATTTTATGTAGGAACTCATCCACTATCCGTTTATGTTCAGAAACATTTTCTAATCATATTAGTTTCACTGGAAAAGAATGATTTTCCAACATCTTTTTGAAAATTTCGAAATATAGATATTTTCACTATTTTCCATTTACTTTATCTCGCTAATTGCATCCTTATTAGATGGCGCAAAGATTTATAAATGATTTTATCTGAAACAGAAACTCTTCCTCTTTCCATTCATGTTGAAAAAATGTTACTATCTTTACTAGTTGCTCTGGAAAACGCGTTTTTCTGAAGCAAGTTTTTGATACTTTTAATAATTCTACTTTCTTTGTAATTCATAATTTTTAAGAACTTTAGACTTCTTATCAAATGTCTTATAGATTTAGGGATAATTCCATTTTAAGCAGCAACTCTTCTTCTTTCCGTTCGTATTGAGAAACATTTTCTATCCATATTAGATTTTCTGGAAACTGCGATTTTCCAAAGCCTTTTTTTATGTAAATTTCAGAATTTTGATTTGATAACAAAAGTATTACAAAACTGAAAATAAATATTATATTCCTGTTTATTTTACTAAAAATACAATATCCTAATGTTTGTTTAATAAACTCATCCAAACATAACTGATATTAAACATTTTATTACCCAGAAATTAATTTACACTGGAAATGAAATAAAAACGTACTTTAATTATAACCAATTACATCTAACCTTCAAATTTTTGCTGTATAAAAAAGGCAACATCCATTTTATATTACAGTTGATGATATGATATTGAAGTGGATACAGAATAATGTTTATAAAATGTAAGTCTTGTAAATATTTACATTTTATAAACATTATTCTGATGCAATTAGTCTCAATTTTGTAAAATGTTATCTCGATATTGAAATCCCATTATTTATAAATCAATTCAAATTTCCATTAATAATGTTTGAACAAGATAAAATCACGTTTCATGATTATTTTTAAATAGAATTACTTTTAATTATTTTTTAAATAACCAGTTGTAATTGCAATCATTGTCATTATTTTGTTATACTCAACAAAGCAGCACAATGAGCGAATAAATTATGAAAAGTATTAACGACCCGCACATATGTTGCACCCGAAAATATGTTGCCCTCCCATTTGGGATTATCCCCAGATAATAATGGATTCAAACAGTAATAATTGCAACGGATTACATACGTATAGATCTATTGAGAGTTCTATGTATTCATTTATGTGAGTTTCCAATGTTTTGATTGCATATGAACATTTTAAACGACTAAACATATGCCGAGCTCTCGTAAAATACAAAACGTCATTAATCGCAGCTAATTCTGCATGCGACAATTAAAAATTAATTATTTATGAGTTCCGGTTTTAATTGCAACATAGTTTGTCACATTCGTATTACCCGAATTGATTGTGACATCTAGTTTGTGTTATCTAAAGAGAATTATCCGTCGCAGTAATTGAAATCGTAATTAAGTTTTTATTAGCTAAAAAGTTTTAATTGTCAAATTTTTTAATCTTCTACTTTGCGGAGTCGTAGCGCCCTTATTAAAACTCTCATAGATTTTTGAATGGCATCATTTTAATAAGCAACTCTACTTCGTTCAATACTTGTTCAGAATGCTTTCTTAGTCTTATTAGTTTTTCCGGAAAAGTCGATTTTTGTAAGACTGTTTTTTTTTTGAAAAATGCATCAAATTCGATGAAAATTCACCGAGTTTGAGGATCTCTGGCACCGTAATTAGAACTCTCGAAGATTTTGGAAAAAACTCTATGTTAAGCAGCAACTCTTCTTCTGTCAGACTGTCTTCTTAAACCTTTTCTATCTTTATTAGTTTCTCTGAAAATTGCTTTTATCTTGTTCGTGTTTGTTAGAAATGTTCACAAAAACATCAACTTCGATGAAAAATTATAGACTTTAAAAAGCTCTATCGCATTTTTTAGAACTCTCATGAATTTTTGGAATACCCCATTTTAAGCAGCAACATTTCTTCTTTCAAACCATCTTTAGTTTGTTTTTTTTATGTTTATTAGTTTCCGTGAAAACGACGATTTTCCAAAGCGCGTTTATAGCAAGTTTTTAAAAAATCATTAAGTTTAAGGAGCGGTATTGTCCTTATTATAATTTTCACCTATTTTAGGATTCCACCGTCGTAGGCAGCAACTCTTCTTCTTTCAGATCACGTTTAGAAAGTTTTATTATATTTATTGGTTTCTCTGTAAAACGCAAGATTCTCAAGAATATTTGTTATACATTTCCAGAAATGAACTTTGATGAAAATTCACCAACTTTGAGGAGTTGCTACGCCCTTATTAACAATGCCATGGATATTATACAAATTGCATTTTAAGAAACAATTCTTCTCCTTTCAGATCGTGTTCAGACAATTTATTATCTTTATCAGTTACTCTGCAAAAGCCGAGTTTCCAAAGCGTGGTCCTTGTAAATTTTAAATTTTCAAAATTACACCAATTTGACTAGTTCTAGCGCCCTTCTTACAAATCTCACAGATTTTGGAATGACACCATTTTAACGAACAACTCTTCTTTTTTCCAATCATGTTTTGGTTGTTTTAATATCTCTTTCAGATTCAGAGGAATAGACGGTTTTTTAAAGTGTGTTTCTTGTAAATTTGACAAAACATAGTAGTATATTGTATTAAAGTTTTGGCACATTTACAAGTGGTATTAAGAAATAGGTATTATTACATAAGACCTAAATATTATTAGAGGCTTAATTATATTTATTAAATTATCCAGAGATTAGGTATAATTAGTAATCATTTCTATGAGCATCAAAGCAAAGCACCAAATTTGTAGAAGGTTAAACCGCTTGTTTTGGCCTGTTGTGCCCGGCGCCTTCACTATGCCTTTCACCCTATGCCTTCCTGATGGAATGAAGGCACAGGGTGGAGGCGGCGGGCACAAGATAAATTAGCAGCGAAAAGGTGGCGACGACGCTGTCGACGCACACGCAGACCGCAATTAACGCTCTAGATGGCGCCTAATACCGCACTAATACCAAACCCCTGTCCCAAAACGCAAACAAAGCAGCGTTCGGCGCACTTTCACTCCCTCGCACCGACACACAAGCCCATTCTTTGCCATCTTGACGTTTTAACTCCCCGTCAGGCCTTTAAAATAATTCCAACTGGCTTGTGGTCGCAAGCAGCGTGCATAAAACAAACACGGCCAAAATAAACCCATAATGTAAACAACAAAATGGCTACCCACATTTCCTTGTTTAGTTTTTACGTTAATTATTGCAATTCACATGGGATTTTTTTTCCAGTTTTATCTGCGTGTTTTAGACGCAAATATTTACGTTGGTTGTTTTCTCATCGTTAAAAATTCGAAAATTAATTTCTTTTTTCTGTATTTTCGACATGTCGCTGAGGAGGCCCGCGAGCATAAACCAGACGCAAAAACGTATGAAAAAGTGAAAAAAAAAAGAGTGAAAGCGGTGAGTTAATATGTTTGTTGTGCATGAGGCACTCGGGTCGCAAGTGGGATTTGAATACGCAATGAACGAACTGGGTGGTTTTGGAAGTAGAGAATGGTGGTCGTGGGAGGAAAGGCAGGATATGAGAGTGATGGTAGATGGATGGTAGGGGTTGGCAATCCGTCGGGAGTGAACTCGGTTCCTTTTTTTGTTCCTTGTTGTTTTTTCGTTTCGGTACTTTTCTCTTGGTGGCGGCGCAGTCGTGCATTAAATATCACGATGGGCGCGTGCCATGACTCGCTGAGAGCGTATTTTTGGTTTCTTTGAGTGTCGAAAATGTTTTTATTTCTTTTATTTCCCTCCTTTACATCATCAGATTTCGTATTTTTAATATTTTGATTTTTATATTAAGAAAATCTTTACTTTTGCCGACAATGATTCAAAAATGATCCATGATAACTCTATAAATTATATTTTGGATCAAGGAGAGGTCAGGAAAGACATGAAAGAAATGAAAATAGATGGAGGGGAGGTGGAGAAAAGAAAAGAATTAATGGAGAAGATCAGGGGATTCAGGGGTAAAGAGAATTGTAACTTCAGTGAACGATACAGTACCTGAAGATGCCGAAAGGTGAAATGTACATTGTACGTGTTTAATAAAACATTCTCATAAAACATTTTCCAAACTCTTTTTTTGTGTTTATGCAAAATAATATTAAAATCATGTTTTATCAAACAACGATAGGTAAACTCCATCAATTGTATTAAAAAGAAAAAAAAAAAAAGAAGACTGGAGCAAAATGAAAAAAACAGCATGGAGAAAGAATGAAGGAGTACTGGAAGAGAAGAATGAGGAGAGAAACATAATCATGGGAAACTATTTTACCTCGCCCATAGTCTAAATCGAAAAAATTGTGTATAGGGGCTATAGTGTCTTTTCTAAAAGCTTCACAGATTTTGGAAAGACTTTCGTCGACGCTGAAACTCCTCTTCTTTCAGATCATGTTCAGTCAGCTTTGATATCTTTATTAGTTTCTCAGGAAATTCCGATTTTCATCATCAGTTTTTATATTTCGATTGATATATTAGGCAAATCTTTATTTGTGACCAAAAATGTTTCAAAAATCCCCAATAACAACTCTATATATTATAAGTTCTATATTTTAGAAAGTAATTAAAAACATTTTAAAAAATTAAGAGCAATTAAAAAATAAACATTCAATAATTAATTTATAAATAAATAATGCACTTATTCGAAACGTTTTAAACGTAATTGAACTAAAACCAAACGTTCCAAACATTAATAACGAATCAATAAAACATTCTATTCAATTGAATTTGATTAACAAATAATGCATAATTAATTCCGCATTGTTTTCGCGCACAAAAGTGGTCGGAATGCATTTGTGGCGATGGAATATTCATCAAACGCGTTTTGGTGGCAAATGGCGAAAAAATGGACGAAAATCCCGCGTGCGCGTGCGAAAAATTGACAATCAGCCGGGGGGTAAAAGTTGGCGCCGGCCATCATTGCGAATCGACCGCAATTACAACCGCAGCGAGCGAGCTCGCCGAGTGTGTGTGCCGCGTTGTCGGTGGTAATGAAAACGCACCTCCACCCGCCGCTCCTACATATCTGCCGCTACTCGGCCACACTAGATCGACGACGAATCCGGAAATTGAATAATCGACCAAACAACAACCAAAGCAGGCGAATCACCGTCCGATTGCGCTCTGCTGCAATAATTAAGCAGCACTTTACTGTGCGCCATTCCGTGAGTGCACCTCATGCAAGCTCACACACATTCAGGGCCGGCGGAAACGGGCATGCAACGCATGCGGGGAATGGATATATAATGAATATTTAGATATATACTATAATTTTCTTAAAATAAAGAATACTTAATAAATTGTCATTAATAATCTAACTAAATTATGAATACGGCGTCATAAAATGTATATATTGTTTGTAATGTGATATCAGTAGATATCACACATAATTTTACGTTTGAAAGAGTCGCCGAAGCAAAATGTTGAGTTACGCACTTTTTGCGTCTGTTGGCTGTTTTGCTGATTACGTCTACAGCAGTCTTCTTAGAACTGACGTATTTGTTTGTTTGATTCTTATCCCAAGCACTCCTCAGTAGGTTACGTTCATTTGCCGCGAGCACTGCTCAGGTTAAGGCGTTAATCGGTTAATAACTGTGCAAAATAGTTAATTATTGTTCTGCATAAACTTTTTTTTAAGTTTAATTTTAGCGCATTTTGTGCAAGATGTAGATGGAGAATAAGAATTTAAAAATATTTCGGTAGACGAACGAAAGAAGAAACAACGATTTAATTATGAGCAACCCGAGGAATCACTTCAATCTCCACTAGGTAAATTTAAAATCGATGTATTTTATACGCTTTTCGACGTTGCGATCTGCTGGACAAACGATCGTTTTGAACAATTAAAGACATATTTAGAATAGTTCGATTTTTTTAAATAAATTACCGGAAATTAATAATGAATCTTTAAGAAAATGTTGTAACGATTAAGAGATTATTTTAAAGGACGGCGGCAGTAAAGATGTAAATGCAATAGAGTTATTTGATGAGTTGTGTGCTTTCCGTGATATTTTATATTATATCTAATAATTTAGCTTTCCCTAACTTTTCAATAGCATTAAGAATACTGGTAGTTTTACCTGTTAGTGTAGCAAGTGGCGAACGACTTCTGGTCGCCATCAATATTTGAATTTGTCGCCCTGCGCGCCAAGATAACAAGCTGAGTAGCAACTGTGCAATACTTCTGAGCGTCCCTTTTTTGGCCTAGCTAAGTAGTGCCTGCCCTCGGCTCGATCTTGTTCTTGTTCGACCGTGGCGTGTAAGTTTTGTAAATGTGTTCAATAAATATTTGTTAAATTTACCAATTTACCATTTGTTAAATTTTTATTTGTCGTTGTGAGCCTGTCGGAGGATCAATGCACCCTGACTATTAATTTAGAGCTCGTGGAGAGATTCGCGAGTGCATATAAAAATCGTTTTTAAAAGACGCGATAAGTGCGAACACTTCCCTAAAAGATACTAAAAGAGCAGATCACTTTACAGAAAATTCTAAAAAAAGTTGTAAAATACCAGTAATATCGCTAACCATAGAAAAAAAACCCAATTTTATTGACCAATATTACTATTTTAGTGCATACGACTAATATAGGTTACAAATAAGTTAGAAACGAGTAAGCTAGGTTAAATTTAGAAAAGACTGACCCAACCCAACCAGTAAATCACGCACTGGCCACTCACTGCCATGTAATGTTAGAATGTTGGAACCACCTCAAGCGGGGGTGGGCGAAAGCCGAGCCAAAGAAAGGCGTTAGAGTGTGGAAGCCACGCGTGCACGTCGAGCACGTGCGCACGTGGCGCGTCCGGTCTCAGACTAATTAATAACAAATCGCTTTCCGCACACAATGTGGAAGCAGCTGCTGATTTCCGTGATTTATCCACGCGCTTAACGTATTTTAACGCTCGATACTCTAACCTCAAACTTTGAAAAACTTAACAAAATTAAAAACTAAGCTCGTCCGGGTGGCTTAGTGGGTAACACCTTGGCGTATCACGCCAGCGGACGAGGTTCGAGTCCTCGGGGCGGGTACCATACAGTGTGATTATTATTTACACACCACTTCACACACGGTGGATTGCCCACCTCGAGGAATCGGACCCCGTCCTCCTACGTGGTTCGCCGAGACGCTACCACTAGGCTGCTAAAAGGGTGGGCTAAAAACCTTTTCCCATCTCCGCAGCCAGGATTCGAATTAAAATATGTGATATTATTATTTTTTCCTTGTCTTATTATTTGGGAATTCAGGCCAAAGTCCTATGTCACGCATTTCTTCTCACGTGAATGTTTTCAACATATTGTTATTAAAAACTAAAATCTTTAAAATTGAAAGTGGTTTTCTATAAATGTGACCCGACATGGCACAACTTATCCGATTCGCCCATTTCCAGTAGCTTGAAACAATACGCATAGGAATACAATAACAATAACAATCTGTTTGTTGATTGTTGATGCTTACTTACTCTCACTGACGGCAAGCGTAAATATAGCCCGAGTAAATGCACGCTGCCTTTGCGCCTTCACCCACAAATGCTCGAAAGTGCTCGAAAACATATTCGGAATATGCTTTCAAGCACATTCGCATAGCATAGCATATTCGCCGCCGTCGCAAATATTTTCACAAACGGTACCCGCAAGAATTCCCGGATTGCCGACTTCATGAATATGCATCCGTGGGACGAGATGAGGAGGAGCGCGCTTTATTATATCGCGGTGCAAACGAACGCCCCCGCATTCTCGCCGACGAAGAGCACGTTTTTCGCATTCTTTGCGAAGCTGCGTGTCTTCTTTAATCCCCAAACTTATCGTTGTCATAATGTCGTGCGATCTTCAAGCGCTAAAAACGTGTAGGTGCTTTCGTACTTTGGTCCTGACGGTCGTTTATGCCAACAGCAGGAAAGAAGGCAAACTGTAAATCGTTCCCCGGACACTCATATACGCAGTTAATTCGCTATGACTGAATTTTTGACACGTGCCTAATGAAATTATTGGTATTCCTAAGTTTTATTTGAAATTATTAAAGTTTTTTGACAAGTTCTTGAAGTTTTTTAACAAGCTTTATACGCTTTATTTTGTGCGTTTTTCACATTTTGCTCCTACGTAAAGACGCAGGTTGTAAATACGCCATGCTGTACTTGAGAAGCGAGGAATTGATCAAAATGAGATATTAAGCAATCATTTTTAAAGTTACCGAAACTTTCCTTTAAGCGTTTTGATGTTATTTAAAAGTTATTTCGACGCGGGTTGTAATAAAACGGATATCCACTCAAAGAGCGAGACAAAATGTATCATAAATCTGGTTCTGATGGTCGTATATGTCAATAGCAAACTTTAAATCGTTCCCCAGATATTCATATACGCAGCTAATTCGCTATTACTGAATTTTGCCACGTGTTTGATGAAATTATTGGTATTGCTATGTTTTTATTTCGATTAATAAAGACTTTGTTTTAAGTTATTTAAGCGTTTAACGTTTTATTTTGTGCGTTTTTCACATTTTCTTTCCACGTCAAAACGCGGATTATAAACACAGGAAGAAAGAGATAAACTACAAAAAGGAAAAAAATCAAAAACCTAATACTGTAAAATTTATTACAATATGTTGTTTGATGCGGCATATAGAAGGGAGTTTTGAAGGTTAGGAATGCAATTTACACACATCTCTCCACGCACAGCTGGCGCACGTAATTCAAATGTTGCGCCCGGGATTGTGCTGCTTTGCGTAGCCAAAACATGCATTAATATTCATACACATTCCCGAATTGTGCGCGTGTGCGGCCGCCTGAAAACTCAGCTGGAACTGCGAACCGAAGCCGGCGAGTTTTCTTGCCGAATGCCGAAATTCCGAAATGTGTGCTGCTGGCTCGCCGTTTTACGCCGAAGATGCTGCTGCGCCGAGAGTTAGACAACACATGCATAATGAATGCCAGTTCGCGTTCGTTCGGCGGTGTTTGCGCGCTGTTTTGATTAGTTTTAAATAAATTTTCGCCCAAATTACTTTGCAACTTTGCATCCGTGATGCAAATCGCTATATATTCAACCGCCCTCTACAAATCAAATAGAGAAGTCCCAAAGAAGCATATATAGACTACCTCAATGTATAAAGTAGTGGTATTAGTTTTGCTTCTACGATGATTTAAAGATAATGTTTCAAAAGTGTAACACGAAAATCCAAACAATTTGCAAACCATCCTTAGACTTATACTAAGTAACAAAACGTATGACACATTGATAATTCTATCTATTGTCATACACCATTTCGTTCTATAAATTATCTTGCTAAAAATCATTATATTGAAACAGGGGCGACATGACGACCGCGTTTGTATTGCTTTGCCTTTTTGCAACTCCACTTGCATGGGTCTCTTTTCTGCGCATATATTTCTTGTCCGCCTTGTACGTACACACTCACACACACACACACACACACACACACGGGATGAAAGTCGAGAGCCATTAATGTCGCATAGAATGCTCGTGCTTGCGCCGATAAAGCTTCGACGAACTCAAAGCGCTCAAAAGCTGCCGCTCCAATGCCGCCTCTCCTCGCCTCCGCCTCCACCTCCACTGCCGCACGACAATCGTAAAAGCTTTACGGCCCAATAGGCATTCGAGAGCATCTGCACATACACACAAAGTCATACGCGCAAATAGCAAAGGATTCGAGCGGAAACACAAGAGGCAAAGGCATGAGAAAGACATGCTTGAGCTGGCGGAAAACTGTTTAACTTTTAATAGTTGCTGTCTTGATCTCGCTGCTTGTCGCGAATAAAGAGGTTTGTTGTTATTCGATTAACGATACTACGAGACGAGATAGCTGCCATATCCTGAAAGAAAGTAGTAACGACTCGCTATTTTACTATGAATTGGACTTTAAATCTTTGAAGTAATTCGCAAATGAAATGAAAATACTGACATTGGAATTTTCATCAAACCAATCTGTTTCCTTTTTTTGTTATATTGATGTTCATTACTCTAAGCAAAATGAAAATGGCCATTACATAGTGTTACGCAGTAGTCGCGGTTTTTAATAACATTAATTTACTTTCCGTTGATTGCCCGGGACCAGACTTAACTGGATCTTTTGCTACGTTCCTTGAGTTCTCGCGACCCAACTCACCAGAGGAAAAATAGGCCGAATCCTGCGCGTTCCACTTTTTATAGTGGCGCAAACCCCCCTTTCTCCTCATTCGCGCCCTTCGAAAGTTACTGAGCGCGCTCCAAAAGCAATTTAACCGTCGCGAACGGAGCTACCAACATATATGTTGGTTCAAATGTCAAGGCGCTGCAAGCGCTGTCAAAATACAAATAAAATGCAGTATAACATTCAAATATGTAGGCAACCAACTCAACACTTAGGATAAGGATTTTCGCCGAACATAACTTCAACAAAGTTTCTCTAATGAAAGAAGCCTCTGATAAAACCCTGTTTTTTCAAAACACTTTACATCATCGAATGTGTAAAAGTCGTTATTTCATCGACACATTGTACATTTTACTTCAACCCCCTTTCTCCCCCTTTACACTTCCTCATCTGCTTCAGCTGCATCATTGTGATAGTGGGTGGGGAGGGAA
Source organism: Mimaenictus wilsoni (assembly GCA_027575185.1). Taxonomy (NCBI): domain Eukaryota; kingdom Metazoa; phylum Arthropoda; class Insecta; order Coleoptera; family Staphylinidae; genus Mimaenictus; species Mimaenictus wilsoni. Next base: position 17,467 of record JAODAC010018832.1, on the reverse strand, counting down.
ACGCGCAGTTTACATAAAAATATGAGTTTTTATGACTTTTAAGGACTTTTAAGGACGCAAAGGCGCACAAGAAAAGGAATATAAATATAAATTGAAGAAGTGGCGGCTGTGGCGTACGACTGCCACACTTACGGGCGAAATTGTGCCTCGCTTTATCGTCTTCTTCTTCAGCTTCATCGTCGTCGTCGTCGTCTGCTTCCAGACCCCATGCAATGATAAATTATTATTTCGCCCCCCCCTTGCGTCTCTCTCGCTCTTTTTTGCACAAGTGCGCTTGCAGAGTGGAGTAATAAATGACTTGATAACCTCAAAAAATACGCACGCACACAACAACAACAGCAACAACGGCATTCAATGTTGCGGTGTTTGCCACATGTGTGCCCGAGTGGAAAATATGCGCCATCCATCGCAAAACGCATCTGGCAGGCCAGCTCATGAAAACCATTTTTGAAATTGATAAATTAATTTATTTTAATGCTTTCGACCAGTCTTGGAATCTGAAAATTTTTGTAATTTGACTTATATTTATAATTTACACTTGATACTAATTGATACAAGTGTGGAAATAGGGATTTTGGGCACGCAGCTGTTAGAGGCACGAGCGTAGGGAGTATACGCGAAAATCGTCAGACATTCCACTTAAAAATCAACATTCAACTTTTAAAATCACTTAACAAAACATTTAACACATGTAAAGATATTAAATATTGAACTCCTTCGATATTTTATTAAAATTTAATGTTTTCCGTCCCTAAGCCTGCCTTTTCGCCCTGTCTGTGCTCGACAAATTGTAATTATCCTTCGATTACAACCCCCTTGAGATAATGAGAGTGAATGAAAATAGGGAAAGTCGCGCCGCGCCGCTCCGACAACGACGACATATTTGCAATGCAAATTTCGCGCCTTTAGTGCGCGCCGCGCCGATGGCGACAGTGTCGATGGTGGGAAACGCAGAAAGTAGCACAGCCAAAACAAAAGCGAAGACACAGGAAAAGGGTTGACAATAGCTTCGCGACGTGCTGTTCGGCGGGCGGATAGACGCAAGGCAAGCCGATTAATTACAAACATAAATTTGTGCAAAACGGATGCAAATTAATTCCGACTGGCTTGTATTAGATTGCGAGATTACGTTACAAATTTAAGCAATTTACGCTTACGCCCTACGGCCACACTGTATATTCATAATGTGCCTTATAATTAAATATTCGATCGGGAAATATCGATTGTATTTCTATATTTATTTAAGTTGCGAAAGTCACTTTTAGACAGTAACATTTCATATGGTAACATATCTTTCGTAGATTTCTTTCAATAATTTCATAGATCTTTTATATGACATTTGAAAATGAACACACTGTATTGCGCTCAATATAGGTTATGTCATTGAGTGTAGCTGGCGACCGTAAGATGGTTAATAAAAGCGCAGTGCAAGTGTTGGGAATGTCTCGGCGAAATGTCTCTCAATCCCTTCTTGCTCTTCGTTGAAACGACGCAGCTCGCAGCAGTTGCGGCTTGCGGCAGTGTCAGCAATTTTTATCCGATCCTTTGCCGATCGTTTTCTATTATTATTTTTACTTCCGCGCTGTCGTGTCTTCCGCCATTCGCTGTACAGTCTTCCAGCGGCTGAAACACGCCGGAAAAACGGCAACAATGTGGAACGCTTTCAAGGTTATGTCGTGTTTCGAGTGCTCGTCACCGCCGTCGCCGCTTCCAGCAGCCGAATAAAAGCAATTTCAATATCTCGACATCAGCGGAAAAATCCGAGTCGTGTGTCGCCGCTGTTGGTAGCGGCGGCGGCAACGGCAGCTATAGTGGCAGTGGCGGTGGTTGTAGCGGCGGTAGTAAGTGATAAAAGTGCCAGAAAGACGATAAAAAGCGATCATAAACTTATTCATGACTCCACTCATATTTGTATCTTTTCGATTTTATTTTTTTGTCGATATCTTGCTTACTTTGTTGGCTATCATACGCTAGATGGCGCAATTTGAAATGTTTCATGAAATTAAGGGTACTACACTCATTTTATCACTCATCTCATTGCAAAAACCGTTTAAACATTGCAAATTGAAAGTTGTGTACAATTTTTCAACGCTGGAAGCAAAACAACCATTTTAAACCACTTTCGGGGATAAGTTATCCCTTTAAATTTTGATTTACGTTGAATAGGAAAAATCGTGTAATATTGCAAATTTCAACTGCTTTTATCTACTACTGCTTTTATTAAACTATATCTATTAGTTTTTTTTGTACAGTGTTTTAAAGTTAAACTTTTACTATTGTAACACGAAAATCAAAACAACAATTTTCATCCATTCTTTTTCGCGTTTTTCACTTAAATTTTGACTTGAATCAAGAAAAACAGAACTTGTAACATGCTGCAAATTTTATCTTTCACAATCTATTTCGTTCATTAAACAATTAGTATTTGTTTCTTTTTGTACAGCGTATTAAAGTCTATTAAAAGCGTATTAAACTTTCAACATCAAAGTAACCATTTTGAAACATACATTTTGGAACTGATTTAACCCTTTAAAATTTGATATACATTAAATTTCAAAATACGATAAATATTGACAATTTTGTCTACTTTCATAATCTGCTTTGTTTATTCAATTATCTATATTAGTTTAACTTGTACAGCGATTTAATGTCAAACTTTCAAAACTTTCATAAAGAAAATGAGGATTGATTACTGTATTCAAACGAAATTTCGAATAATTTTCCAAATTTTATTCAAAATAACTTAACCAAAACTCTCAGTGGAAGAATATGTTTAGTTATAAGCATTAAAACCGAAAGCATAAAACGTTTTATAACCCGCGCGCCATTCAACCTCGAAAATCCACTAGTTTCTGCAAATTGGAAATAAAGATACAATCCGTGTATATTTCCGTACAACGCATCCGTTCGCCTTGTCGTATCTCGCAGCAGTTAATCCTCTGTCCATTCCCTAATATCTACCCCCGGTTATCCTCTTTTTTCCATCCACAACACGATATGATACAATCGAAGCCTAATTTGTCCACTCTTCCGTTCGCGTCGTTCAGTCCTCGTTTTCATTACCAAATTTTATGTGCGCACGAGTCTCGTCGGTGGCGTCCTTGTCTTCTTCGTTTTGTTGTGTTTTGCGTTCAGCAATATCCCGACGACAATATCCCAGCACGGGGCGGCCCGCAATGAGTGAGTGAACGGTTGAGGCGGTTTTGGGTTGTGAATTTTTCCGGCCCATCCGGGCGGAAAGATAAATAATGATGCATTGTCCTCGAAAAACCGCCGCGTCGTCTCCACCAACCGCGGCGCGCGTAGGCCTCGCCCATCGAAGCGAAAAAAGTGTGCCTCTTGCTCATCCACTATGGCCGGGTATGAAATATTATACGTCATAATATTTATATTTCTTCTGGGAGGTAAATCGGGACTTTTCAATATGCTGCTGCTAAATTTACAGTTTTAGATCTGTGACTATGACGAATTCTGGATTTAGGCGGGGGGTATTTCGAGTATTTCGCAGTATTCTCTCTGGGTGGGTGGGTTAGTGGCTGACGCGACGTCGATATCGTCATAAATTACATCACGAGTCATGGGATGATAAAAAAGTTGATACGTTTTTATATTTGGATTTCTGTTCTTTTTTTTTCAATTAAACTAAAGTACAATATGCTTATGACTAGGTTCTGAACCTCGAAATTACCAGGACCATGCGAAATTACCAAGGTAGCGTTAGAATAGAAAATAAGCGGACTCAAAGACCACAGTCGTCACCGAGTTACTTGTACAGCGATTTAATGTCAAACTTCCAAAAATATGACAGGAAAATCAAAGCAACCATTTTAAAATTTACTTTTTGGAGATGATTTAACCCTTTAAAATTTGATTTACATTAAATTTCAAAATACGATAAATATTGACTATTTTGTCTACTTTCATAATCTGCTTTGTTTATTCAACTATCTATATTAGTTTAACTTGTACAGCGATTTAATGTCAAACTTTCAAAACTTTCATAAAGAAAATGAGGATTGTTTACTTTATTCAAACGAAATTTCGAATAATTTTCCAAATTTTATTCAAAATAACTTAACCAAAACTCTCAGTGGAAGAATATGTTTAGTTGTAAGCATTAAAACCAAAAGCATAAAACGTATTCATGACAACTTTCAACAGTTAGATGGCGTAATCCATAAAAAGAAGCGGCTGGTATTATAACTAAAATTACCAAATTTCACTACTAGATGACGCCACTGAGAACAAAATGTTACGACTGTTACTATCAAGTTATTTTAAGCGTTTGAAAGCACACTATCTTTTAATTTTAGACAAAAGACACATTTAAAAATATAAAAAGTCCAAATCGGATTGTTAGTTTTTAAGCTATACGCCGCCTAAATTTGGTATTCCTCGGCATGTATAAAAGTTTTACTTGAACAAAGATATCTCATAAATAATAAGAAATTCTTTTCGAAAAAATCCATTGTGCCTTCTTTATTCTCACTATATCACCATATCCGGCCGTTTATCTTTAATTTACTCTAGTCGTTCAGCATTCATCTAGTGTTATAGAGTCAAACGACAACGCACCCTTTTTATCGCTATCTGTTTAGATGCGCTTAGCGCTTCATTATCCCCACGTGTTCTGCCTGATACCCATCCCATCCAATTCCCCTACTCTTACAATCCTTCCGTGCCACTTCGTATACAACTCGTATCTATATAGACCTCCATCAGTTAACTGTAAAACCAAAGCCCTGGATGGTGGCAAAAGAGGTTAGACGGAAATGATGTGGATGTGGAAGTTGAATGCAGTTTCCTTCCTTCCGCGACAATTAACAAAATCATCCGCGCGCAAAACCCACGTCGCCGTCAGTGTCGCCTGATGTACTCAATTTCCACACGTCAATTTCCACGTCTGTGCTCATAAAGTCGTAACATCTTTTCGCGTAGGAGTATCCATCGTCTGGTTGCTAAGAATAGGATTACTATAGGAAAAGCGCAAATTTGCACGGCGAACGGGGGCGAAATAAAAAGGGTGTAAAACCGGTGAAACTACGGTGACATGACTAGATGCAATTAAACAAATCTGCACTTCTGGTTTCTAGCTTTTTATTTAAGTAAATTTTATTTGAACATAAACTTACTACTGCTGCACCGAAAATATCTAATATTTTTTGTAATATTTTCTTTAGTCCAGCCGAGTGGCGCAATGGTATGGTCGATGACCACTGTCCATGAGGTCCCGGGTTTGATTCCCGGAGGGGATGCATATTAAAGTGAATTCTTCTTCTTATCAATAGTGTTGGCCTCTAATATGACTAATTACGTTGAAAAGGAATTGAATAGAGTTAATGACCATAGCAGTCGATGCTCGGTAAAATCAAACAAAAAAGAAATATATTTACTTTAGGTAACAGTTAGGTTACGATATTTTCGACTCTCTTCCCTCAAAACCACTTAGTGTTAATAATTTGACGCCTCCTCGTCGAGTTTCCATTTTTAAACATAGATAGAGGCTCTTTCCAACATTAAAACTGGATATTTCGATTGAATTTAAGAACTTTCGCATATTTCAAATAACAAACCCCATTTTTAAAGGGTCCCAAATAAAACTTAACGTTACTTAACGTTATTTGAAATCTACTCATCGAGTTTTCATTTTTAAGACACAGATGTCGCTGATGCCAACATCAGAAACGACAAAATTGACAAAAGTAAAAGCGAGACAAAAGCGAGATCAAATTGAATCATTTAAAATAAAATTTAAATTATTTATTATTTATTTTAAATTATTTAAAGTAAAATTAAATTTTGGCATTCACCAGCCAGAAAACATGTAAACACCATTTTTGGGATTTGTTTACGAGAAAATTATAATGACTTTTGTATTCGCGTTGTTAATGTATAAATCAATGCTGGTGATAATTAACAGCTAATTAGTTTCCTAAGGCTGTGGACGTAATGATTTATTTTACGCGCTCGCTCATGTTTTTTTTCTTTCCGACCGTGTTCACGCTGTTTAACGATCCGATTTTAATCATTTAATTCGTCGTCCAACATCTTTTTCACTGCCTTATATATTGAGCACTCTTTTATTTCCACTCAAGTTTATAATACCAAGTTTTATGCCTTTCCGGCTGGCGACATAATTAAAGCCTTCTTCCGAAAGCCCTTGGTATTTAGTTCCAATTTCGTTAGCAATTAAAATTTTATTATTGGAAAATTTCAAAAGGAATAAATTGGTGGGTTTATATGAAAAAGTGATATCTCACGTTGGCCGATGGCGTAATATGTATCAGAAGATACTTTAATTCAACGTTTAGTTTCTATTCGTTTCACGACGTTTCCGGTTAGTTTTCCTCTGTACAAAACCAACAAAGAAACGTCGAGACGAATGCAAATAATGTTCTTCCGGTGTAGATAACGAACGTAAACCATGCCATGTTGTTGTGTTTGCAGGAAATCGCCGCCATCTTGATCAGTTTTGACAGACACCCGGAGTGGCAAAGCAAGGAGGTGAAAATAAGGTACGAAATTAAATATTTCCTGGTGTACATTCGTAATTTTTGATGTTTATCGTTTGTAAAGGCCAAAGAGCGGTTCGATGCTGCTCTACAGTCGAAAGAAAGTGCGCTATCGTCGGGATGGATACTGTTGGAAGAAACGAAAAGATGGGAAGACGACGCGCGAGGATCACATGAAATTGAAAGTACAAGGAACCGAGGTAAGCTAATATTTAACTAAATTAAGTATATTTTATTTGGTAGTTGGTTCAATATAATACTCTCGCCATTTTTGTGTGTTTCTAATGTCATTTAAATGTTGAAGACTTCAGATAAACATCACCATAGGGAAATTAATCCTATATTAAGGATTAAGGATTGCAATTCATCATCCATATTCTCATTTCATTTTATCCTGATGGGGATTTACACTTTTTCACTTGTATAGAAAACTAAAGCACGCTTAAGAATGTTGTTTGTATGGCACTTTTGATATATTACCTCAGCGATTTCCAAACTGTAGGGCGCGCGACTATTACGACGGGGTGTGGGTGAGAGGAAATATAAGGATAAGGGTGGTCAGTGGTCAGATTTTGATAAAGATACAAGAAGACAAAGAGGAAGGGACGGGGTATCGCAGATTGTGTTTTGTGATGTTGGGGTGCTAAAAAGTATCTTTTTCTATTGACCAATAAATAGTATATACATAAAATATGAATGTAAAAAACTCGTTTTATGTTTTGCTAAAACTACCAGTTTTAGCATTTCATATGGTCAGTTTACGTTACATTAGATTGTGCAACCCGTTGCTTCTATTGTTAATTGTTTTTCCTTGCTCTTTTCAATTAATATTTGTTTTATAAAAGAAATTACGACGTTCCAATGTATTTCTTGTTCTATCATGAACGCTATGATATCCTCCACAATTAGCATTTTCTTTAGCACTTTTTCAGCTGGTCGCTTCTTGGATTCCCACCTCTTGCACGAGAAGAAGATGTGTTCATCAGTATCGGTTTCTCCGCAGTAAAAGCATTCGGGGGTTGCTTTCTTTCCAATGCGGTGTCCTGATGCCCCATGTCCCGAGAGGAATTGAGATAGCCAGTATTTAGTTTCCCCATGTTTCCAGCCGATCCAGATCTCTGTATGAGGGATAAGCTTCCTTGTCCATTTGCCACTAGTGCTCTCCTCCTATTGGGTTTGCCAGTTTTCTATGTAGCGATTTGACTCAGATTTGCGTTTCATCACCCAAGCCAGCCGGGCCTTTTTAACCTGTAAATCAGCGGGTGCTATTCCGCTTATAACGAAGGCCTCAGCCGTAAACACTGTGTTGTACAAGTTGGCCATAGTAATAGCTACCCTCCTCTGAATCGCTAGTAAAGATTCTTTTTGTCGCCTCTGGTTCATTGCTTAACAACGTTAACAGCGTTAACAACGCTTGGAATCAGTGATTGCAAGCTAAAAAGTATCGTATTGACAGGTATCGATACTTCAGATTTATTGTTATTGATTCTTCATCAGTGTTTTGTTCTCTTACTATCTTGTGCTTTTTCTTTAATGTTTCAGTGCATTTATGGGTGTTATGTACATTCAGCAATCTTACCAACTTTCCACCGAAGATGTTACTGGCTTCTACAGGTAAATGTTTACAAAAAAATTGAGTAAACTTGACATTAACGGATATTATTACGCATTTTAGAATCCAGATATAGTTCTCGTACATTACTTAAATGTACCTTATCCGGATGATAACAAGCTGGCCGTGATTACACCAAACCTAGCTCTGTGGGCCGACAAGAAAGAGTGGACAAAGGATGAGTTAGTATCGCAATTGAAACCGATGTTTTTCAGCGAAGATGAACCGGATTTAAACAACGAATTGGAAATATCGGTAGGTATTCATTCCTTAACCTAGATTTACAAATGGAACTGTGCATAACTCGCAGTTGGACAGAAAGTATAGGTTAAGTGACCTACGTTTAATTAGGTTAAGAAAAAAGAGGGAATTTGAAGACCGAGCGTTCAGTAGATTAATGCAGACGCAGTTCACTAGAGGGTTGCTCCCTCACTGGCTTCTTGAGACCATGAAAATGTATCCGAAGGATCTTTGTGTCTTATTATAGGAAGGTTTTTTAGCGTCTTGGATATAATGCTGTTGTAATCACTGTTGTGTGGCCTAGTCCAACTAACTACCAAATGTTTCGATATGGTCTGTCTTAAAAGAGGATCCACACCAACATCGTCCAGGATCAATAGCTTTGGTTCCTGTATTAAAAAAACACTAAAGAAACACGCCGTTGTGGTCCTCAAAACCAAAAAAATTGTCATCTTAAAAAAATGAAAACAATTGCTTATATGCAAAAGAAAACTCAATGATTCTTTCAAATTGTAGAAATTTAATCTCCAAACGGCAGAAACAGTCGAAGCTATCGTTAGTCAGCTTATGGAGAAACAACGTGTTGCTCGTCAAGCAGCTCTCGTGAAACAATTGGAATGTGGTTGTCCGGATTCGACGTGTGCGGATGGGAAGACGTGCTCGCATCCAATGCGTCGTATTACAGCCGCCAAGCCTGTAGACGGACATTCCGGGAGTGCATCCTCGACAGGGCATGGTGGCAGCTCAACTACATCCACGCAAAATACTTCGCGGCCACCCAGCCGCGCTGACAACAACAATCAGGTGTCTTCAACCACCGGCATGAACAATCATACTCATCACCCTCAGCCGCGTGTATATTCACGGGATGCGCGTGCCCATACGCAATCGCAGTCGCTGAGTCGTTGCTCCTCCTCTAGTAACTCTAACTCCACCCCGCCGCTCGTGCTCTCTCTTTCGCAAATCCAAGGCGGAGGTGGGTTGATCATCCTAAATAGCGGCAACGCCACTAATAATCAAAACACGCCGGTGTCAGTTGCTGGGTTTGTCTGCAACGCGAATTCGATCGGAGGCGGCGTTACGGCAACCACAGACTTGACAGGAAGACAAAAGAAGCAGGAGGAGTTGAAGATGGACTGCCACCCAGCGCAGACGCATACGACGAAGAAGAATGTTAACGATGCGATGAGACAATCACTTTTCGACTATCGCACGCAGACACAACAAGTGCAACAAACACCGGCCCCAGTTGTCACAACCACGCCCATCACCCAAGAGGTGATAATGTCCAGCGCTCCATCGACGCCGTCGAAACAAATGGACACATCAAGTCATGACGCCGATGTTCATCTGGAGCAACAATTTGGCGAGACTGTGGTGCTGTTGGGTAACAACGGCTCGGCAGATCGTAGTATGAAACAATTGAACTTTTTCAATGAGACGCTTGACTTAAGCCAGGAGGACATTCAGCGTACGTTATCAGCGAATATGCCGCTATGTGAAACAAGCCCTACATCGTCGGGGGAGAAGCATCAGGAGAACGAGAACCATCCAGGACAAGCGCACACTCGGCATCAGTCAATCAACGTTCATCAGAGTCAACATGAACACCATGATTCCATCACTGGAGAACTGAATCCAATGGATTTTATCGATTGTTCGGTAGTGGTATCTCCAACGCACGTGGTCGACGATGATGTCTTTGTCAATCTGGATGCGTTTGATATGTTGGGCGAGTTTCCTGATCTTGTCGAGGGGCTGGACTCGGCGCACACTGCTCTTCTTGATGTTAATCCGTCCGATGGTGTTGGGGAAGAAGGTAGTGTTGGTATAAGCATACGTGATAAGTCGCTCTCTGAAGGACAACTTAACGCTCATACGTCGATTGAGGCTGGAGCGAAGATTACCGACTATTCGCCTGAATGGGCATACCCCGAAGGCGGAGTTAAAGTGTTGGTTACTGGACCATGGCACTCCACCGGGCCATACACTGTGTTATTTGATACATTTCCTGTTCCGACCACCCTGGTCCAGAGTGGAGTATTGAGGTGTTATTGTCCTGGTGAGTGAACTTTTATTACCATTTTCCTCATTAGCAAAATCAAAACAGTCTTTCTAAACTTTATACGTGTTTCTACCTTCTGTCACTGTCTTTCTTTCTTTCTTGTAGCACATGAAGCTGGTCTGGCAACACTGCAAGTCGCCTGCGATGGCTTCGTCATATCGAACTCTGTGATATTCGAGTACAAGCTGCCGCCGAAGGAGGAGGCGGCGTTCGCCGCCGAACCAAAGGTGGAGCGTTCCAACGACAACCTGCTCAAATTCACACTGCTTCAGCGACTCGAGGCCATGGATGATCGGCTGCAAATCAAGCAGGAGCCACCGGATGGCGGGGGCGGTGATCTGCCCGAGGATACGGCGCTCTTCACGACGCCGAATTTTGAGGACCGGCTAGTGAACTACTGCCAGACGATGTCGGCGCGCCTCTGGCGGCACGGCGAGGAGCTGAGCGTCGCCTGGTTCGCTAGCCACAAGGGCATGACGCTCCTTCACCTGGCCGCCTCGCTCGGTTATTCCCGTCTGGTTTGTGCCATGCTACACTGGCGTGCTGAGAACTCGTCTCTGCTACTTGAGACCGAAGTGGACGCACTCAGTCAAGACGAAGAGGGACGTACACCATTGGTATGTACAGCTTCTTCCTTAACTTGATACTAAGTTTCCCTTTCGTCATATTAAGATCCTCCTGCTTCTTACTGGTGGATTTAGGTATAATGGGGTAGGGCTGCAGGTAAATGGATACACATTTTCATGAAGGGAAGAGCTATAGAGAGAGAAACTATTAATATTTCTAGGAAGAAGTTCGATGACTTTAAACAAATACTTTTCCTCAGATGTGGGCATGTGCTCGTGGACATACCGACACCGCTGTAATGCTCTACAAATGGAATCACACCGCATTACAGATGAAATGTGTCTCGGGGTACACACCTCTGGAATGCGCTCGTACGAATCAACACCAAGACCTCGTTCAGGAACTCGAGAAACTAGAATCACGTCGCGATAAAGTCAACATGCTTCTCCAGAGTCAGTTGCAAAGTTCTACCGATAACAACAATGCGATGCTTTCCTCCGGCGCTGTGTCCCCAGCCAGTTCCGTCACCTCCCTAACATCAGTCGCCTCGACCTCCAAGTCCCACGATGGCGTGTTTCTCCGACCTGGTGTAGTCACTCGCAGTGAATCACAGAAATACCGAATGTTAAACCTCGACTTGGACACTTTCTCTTCGGACGGTAATCTCTGCGGCAAGCTGAGCAATTCTCCCAATCCTCTTCTATCGGAAGGCAACATTATCCACCAACGCCATCTAGGTAGCGGTAGCCGTTTCTCAAAACGCACTTCGGTTGACAGCGGTATACATTTAACAGGGGGACAATCGTCCGATAGTTTGTCCTCTCTTAAGTCGACGCGACCAATTAGCAGCCGAACCAGGGATAAACTTTCAAGGTTTATTTGACTTTCGTTGTTTATCAGACAGTTGTGGTAATATTTATATTTCGTAGATATGACCGAAGCATGTCGCTGCCATTACACTCGCCGCAATCAGCATATGGTGACATCTGTGGGGAAATAGAGAGTTTAGAAGGTGGTCGTCGAATGGATTTTGCACTTTGTAAGTACTTGATCCATTTTTCAAATATAATTTTTTTTGAAATCTAAATATTCTTAAATTTTTAAATTTTCATTATAAAATTAATAGATTTTTCTTGTATTTATTTTTGTTTCAATTTTATGAAATTATTGCATGCTACATTTATATATTCAAAATTTACATATTCTCTTTGAAAAATATGCTTTCTTTTGTAGTATTTTGACTTTGATATAAGCTGTAAAATAAGCAATTTTGATATGAAAGCTCCCAAATTTTTGTTATAACATCAATTTTATTAAATGAATTTCCATTTTATTGATACCATCTCCTTACCACAATTCTCTTATACTAATTTAATGTAATCGACACGAATTTCTACTTATATTCCTAAAATTATATCCTTTATATTCCTAAATGTGTTGTTTTTAATCCCGCCAATGTACACCAATGACATTTTTGTTTATTATGATTTTTTGTATTGATATTCTGGCGACTGACGGATAGGCGAAGTAAATAATTCCTCAGCGGTGTCAACGCGAGATGGTCCAGCAGGTGGAAGTCCCCTGATAGACGTCGAGGGTGTATCCGACGATGATGCCGATGATGCTCAAGCACACGAGTGCCCCCGTGAGGGCAACAGCAGCGCCGGAGGTCAGTCCGGTCAGTCCACATCGAGTTGTTCTACTAAAAACCTACTGAAACCTCTGTGTTGTGGCGTTCTCACAGATTAACAAAACCCAGAAACTCTCAAAAATGCCCATAACTCATCTTACTCTACAATCGAACCGAAAAATATGCGAATTTAAAACATGTCATCACTTAACCTCGATGTGCATACGATATAGGTGTATGCTTGTGTGCTATGGACATGTAGATGGGGCCACTTCCACTCTACACTCTGAACTAATGTTAACATGTTGTATTTGCAATTGCGTGCGATCGATGTGTATATCTTATACTATATTCTACCTTACCAACCTCAAACTATATACAACTATATGATTTACTCACACTCTTGCTTCCGTAACTCGGCTTACCGTAGACGCTTTCTTGCTCTCTTGCGCGTGAGTGGGCATGCTTTGGATGTTTAATTGTTGAATTGTTGTTTGAATGGATATACATATAAACGTACATATGTATCAATGGACCGGCGTGCGGGAAATATTCGCGGTTTTATAGGAGTGTGTTTTATTGTATCAGGGGAGCAAGATGTTCGTGTGTTGACCCTCGCCGAGCAGATCATCGCTGCTATTCCAGAGCGCATCAAGAACGAGAGTGAGGAGATGATGCTGGATCACAGTCCGGGACCACCCGGTGGAGACGTGCTGAATGCGTCCGATACGTTGAGCGACGTTTTTATGGAACCGTTGCTAGATCAATCGTCGTCCAGTTTCGACTCAAATGAGTTTAACTTTGAGTTTTCTGATCATAACTATAGGTACGTTTTCATTTCAACTTTCATAAGCATATCTATAACTTCTCAACGTGTTTTTGTTAGATATTACGATGTGGGAACTCCAGGATCCAGTCTAAGCCCCGCCTCGTCGAGTTTGCAATCTCCATGTTCGTATTCATTGGACTCACCATCTCCTCCGCCAACCACAGCCGATTTCTGCGAGTTCTTCCAAGCCTCTAGTTCAGTCTTTGAGAATGATTTTTCAAATTTAACACTGTCAGGTAAGCGCCTCCCTCGGATTTCCTCAATTTTTCCTTCCAACGTTCCTCCTGCCCATGTTTTTGAAGCTCCTCCCAACGTATGAAAATCCGCCCACATACTTGTTTGGAACTCTTTCAACTTACTTCCCATTCTACTTGTTTTCAACTTATTTTAACTCTTACCACTTATGTTTATATATCCCCCCCCCCGCCCCTTCCACATACTTTCTACTAATGATCGAAACACCTACTTCCAAATTTTATAAATCCTCATGCACTGTATGTAACTCCTCCCACTTTACGTCCTACCAATCTTTAACTCCACCCACCTGTATGTACAAGACAAAGTAATTTGAATATTTTTGCCACTTAGATCGTGAACAAAGAGAACTATACGAAGCAGCAAAGATAATACAAAAGGCGTATCGCTCTTACAAGGGGCGGCAACAACAGGAGGCAAATAAGGAACGCGCTGCTGCCGTCCTCATCCAGAACTACTATCGCCGCTACAAACAGTACGCCTACTACAAGCAAATGACGCACGCCGCCATGGTGATTCAAAACGGCTACCGCTCGTACTGCGAACACAAGCGTTTCAAGAAGAGCCAAGAGGCGGCCGTGTGCATCCAGAACTATTACCGCAACTACAAGGAGCAGGGGGGAGGTGGTGGTGGTGGCGGCGGCAGCGCTGCCACCTCAGGGGGCGGCGCCGTTCGAGGTGCCGGTAGTAGAGAGAGCACGCCCTCGGCGGGGCTCAAGTAAGTGTCATCCAACCCACACTAATAATTTGTGTGTTTGACTCTATCTATCTCTCTCTATCTATCTAACTGTCTATCAATTTCCCCCACTATCGGTGTTTTTGATGTGATACCCCGCCATATCGGTCAGATTGTATACGCTCCGAATGCATGGTATTCGTATACAGTGTGTCCGAAATCGCCCTGCCTGCTTCTTTGTAGCTGGTGTGTGCACATATGTGTCGATGTGGTAGTTCTCGGTGTGTACACCTTTACTCTCTAACCCCGTACCCTTATGTCAAGCAAAAAGGCTAGATTTCTAGAAGAACAAATCTAGAGGAGATGGTTGTACCATTTCTTACACCCTCCTCCGTCCCCGCTGTCTAAGACGGTAACTATGTATCGATGTTTTTGGTGTTATTTGCATTGAATGGATAAGTGTAGAATGATCGGGGTGCTGTGACCACACGCTCACAGGCACCGCACACCTTCTGAAACACTCCCACTTGGGAATACATCCGCTCACCCCCCTAACGCTTGTCTTTGTTGCAGCTCTTGTAGAGACAGAAAATTCTACACTTATTGTTCAATTATGTGAGTTTAATTATTACACCAACATGTCAATCACACAGACACTGAACAGAAACAGACAGACGGACACGGAGTGGTTGACTTGGGGACTGTAGAATTGAGTAGTTGACATTGTTCCTGTTTTCTCTATTCCAGACGGACGTACTCGCAACGGCGACAGCATCAGGCAGCACGGAAGATTCAGCAATTTATGAGGCAGAGCAAGAATAAGTAAGTTTTCTTCTTGATTTTTCGGGTATTTTTAGTACCCTCTACATAATTCATGTACTTTTGACAAAAAACTAAACAACAAATATGTATGTCACCCACGCCTTCCTCTATACTTCTCAACAATCACTCTCAGTATCCTTTCTACTATTCATTTCCCTGTCTCATAGAATTCCCCGCTATAGTGTCTTTCCTTCCTACTTCTCCCAACATCTTCATTTCATCAAATCCTTTCACAAAATGATCCCATATGTCCCATAACACACTTTCTATATTCCTCGGGCATTAATGTTTGCCTTCCTCTTTCCGCGAATTTGCATTTTGCTCTTGCTAATAAGCGTTTATCCTCATTCCCTCCCGATTACCTTCTCATACACCTTCTTACAGTCTGGATTATAAATCGCTAATCTTCCCCTGGCTCTTCAGATTCTCTGCCTGTCATTTCACTCTCCCCAAGTACTTGTACCTACTGCTCCATTTCCATTATTACTTAGTTCTCATTATTCATATAAGATAACTTCCTCTAATATCAAGTCACTCTTTCCATTGCTTCAGCATTCAACCAGTATCAACCCAACACCTTCACCCATTTTCCATTTGACCATTGTCCAAACAGATATAAATAACTAACTGCATGCTATATTAAGGCTGGACTAACAGTTAATAATCAATGTTAACGCTAACCTTCCTGCTCAGTTTGTGGGATGAACCACTAGGTAACGTGGTGAGTATTCTAATCCCAACGGTCATTGTCAGGAACTTCCTATCTAATCTGTTTAAATCTCTCTAGGTTGCAGAGAGAACGAGCCGAAAAAGAGAGGCAGGCGGGCCTGCTGTCAGCGGATGCCCGCCCAAGGTGAGCGTTTCACGTGGCGTGCAACAGTTTCACCATCGGGCTAAATAACCCGATACCGAACCGGAACGCCATCTTTACAACGTCACAACGCTCCACAACACTTCCCCATAGTACGCATTTATAACAATAAGATGAAGAAAAAGACATTTACGCATTCGCTTTCGAACTTTTAGATGCAGGGGCATTCTTTTATTCATAGCATAATACGCCCCTGCAGCTATCATTTACCGTAAATAAGGAGTATAGATATATATTCTTGTATTTTACGCCCATACTTGCATAACCACTAACTACACTCTACAACTTTAACCAATCCTATGCGATATTAGAAAACACAACAAACAAAGAACAAACCAAGCGTTATGAGAATGCGCTGAATTGTAATTTTTTAACTATACTCTTATTGTAGACATATAGAAAAAAAAACTATACATACAGTCTGGTCATGACGCTATCGCTAGCGATACGATCATGGCGACTAAAAAAGGATCGACAACAAAAGTGAGACAAACTTTTAGCAAACATATACTTAACACTAGGAATAATCACACTATTACACATACAACAGATACCCACATATACAACACATACACACACACATCTTCAAAACATGTACACACTTACAAATCGACCCATACTCTCTCTCATCCATACAAACACAAATATGACAAGGAAACCACACATTTACGGCGTAATTCACCCTTTTTAATATATATTTAAAACTAATGAAGGAAATACCTTGACGGCATTACTCTAAATGTCTTCAGAGAACGACACAGAGAGAGAGAGAGAGAGAGAGAGAGAGCGTTGTTGTTGCGATATTTATATTTCTATATTCAAATCTCGAACCTAACTTAACGTACCTAACCTAATTTTAATCAATTTAAAGCTATAAAGCTATATGAGATGCTAGGTTATGTGAGATGGTTGTACGTTAGAACGCGGTTTCAGACACAGTGCTGTGATTATTTTTGATGCCCACGCATAGAGACACACAGATATGCCGACATAACATTCACATGAAAACGACTTCCAAATTTTCAATATGCAGAGACATAACCTATATAATGTGTGAAGCATCAAAATTCACTATTTTAAGCTAGTCAACTCGTAGATGGTTTTCCAGAGCGAGAGGAGGAGCGAGAGAGTCCGTGTGCATTTTTTGGTTACATATAGTCGAAATATCAGTTTCGGTTTTGATGTATCCTTCACTGCCATTTATTTCGTCGCCTCTTTAGGTTATTAAATCTTGCGACACACCTGCAACTTAATATATCGCAGTGTGAGTGTGTATGCTTTTGACCATTAGATGGCGTTGCTTAACCCCTCCTTACGCAGCTGTAGCTTTCCTGTCACACGAAACTCTAGATTTTACAAATTCATCTTGATAAACTTATGCCTATATA
>JAODAC010018821.1:0-13804 GCA_027575185.1 Mimaenictus wilsoni | reverse complement strand
GCACATCCGAGGGATAAAAAGCGTGATAAACGAATCTGGTGCCGCGTATATCGAGGGATGGTCTCAAATCTTTCAGGCGCTCTAATCATAACTGCGAATCACAAAATCGCATTAAGCCAAGATAGCTATAATAAATTCCAGTCTAAACTTATGAATATTATTTAATGTACCTTGAAAAAATGCAAGGAACAGTTTTTTTGAATAACTAAGGAAAAGAAATAACGTCTTACATATAGCTATTTCCCTAGTCGCACAAACTGATGAAAATAGCATCTAAACTTTAAATATTACTGTGATTAACCGCAATTAAATAAAATTTAAAATGGTTCAAGGAATACCAATCGCCATAAAACGCGCTACTAATTAGTGTGCGAGCAATTAACGTCATCGAATATGTTCGTTATGTTTTTCTTTATATTAAATTGTGTCATTTCTGGAAAGTACATAATGAAATGTCATCTTTTGATGTTTACAAACTATTATTTTAATGTTACAAATACTCCACAAAGCGAAGGTCGCATCATAACAACATAACTAATATAAATACAGCAATCCTTTGCTATTCGATTAATAGACCGGAGAACTATTAACCGAACGTACAAACCGGGGCTGCACAATCTTTCTCTATATAGGATCGATTGAAATGATTTCTATACTTCTCGCGATCGGCCTTATCACATGCATCCGGTCGAATACCACTTACGAAATTTGAAATTGGCGCCACTCCTGTTGATATTTTATCCCACTATTTGCCTCTCACAATTAAAATCACTCCGCGATCAACCGGTAGATCGCAATCAACGGGTTTAGCAGCCCTCCTACAAATAAGAGTAATTACAATGACTATCCACAACATTTTAAGCTATAACTTTAACCTATAAATATTTTACTTTTCACAAGAAAATGTCTGGTAATTTTCCAATTAGTGGGATATAAGTAAAAAAAATAAAGTATGTTTAAAATTAAATTTTTTCTTTAGGTTAAGGTCAACTTCTCCATAATTAAGGAATTTATTAAAAAAAACCTTGTTGAACGCCATACAAAATCTCATCAATATTAACATCAAGAATAAAACAGAATCGTTGTAAACGCAGAATATGAATATGTAAACATGACTGAAAGACCGAAATGGTCGATAAACACTAAAATATATCAATATATCGATATGGCAGACAAAATTGACGCACATCCGAGGGATAAAAAGCGTGATAAACGAATCTGGTGCCGCGTATATCGAGGGATGGTCTCAAATCTTTCAGGTGCTCTAATCATAACTGCGAATCACAAAATCGCATTAAGCGAAGATAGCTATAATAAATTCCAGTCTAAACTTATGAATATTATTTAATGTACCTTGAAAAATACAAGGAACAGTTTTTTTGAATAACTAAGAAAAAGAAATAACGTCTTACATATAGCTATTTCCCTAGTCGCGCAAACTGATGAAAATAACATCTAATTAATACAATCCAATAATGAAACTATTTATAATAAGCTAAGGTCACTTAACAAAGATTAATCTCAACTAAACTTCTTTGAAAAGTTGAACCAACATTGAAATTCTTACAAATTCTCCTAAGTGTACCATATATAACCAAACAAGCCGTACGTTCTTAATCAATACAGATCTCCTATAAATGTTGTAATCACGCGATGGTGAAACGAGCGTTTCGTGCATTAACTGCGTTCGTTGCGAAACGGCTCGTGCCTTAACTACACCTCCCACATACATATATACACACAATGCGTCCGCAAGTTGTAAAAAATTAACTCGCACGACGCAGCAAAAACTTTTCGGAAAAACTTTTCCGCCTGCCATTCGGCTCGTTGCTGGAACATCGCACCATAGAGGTTGGACGGACGCGTGGTATATTGTACTCATGCTACGTGCAAACAGAGTTTAGTGTTACGTGCGGTTGGCGCCATGCTCGTGCCATAGGTAAGTCCGAACCTAATACGCGTTGTCGTTTGTGTGTACACCCCCCGGCGTGCACGTGCACGCCGCAGGTAAATGTGTGCCGAAAGAACGCAAATCCTCGCCAACAAAGTGTAGCGTAGCCCAGGATGGCGGAAGGGGATTGCAAGGCAGGGGAGAGTCGAAAAAAGACGAGAAACTTTCGTAATGTACAATTGGGTCGTTGCTGGTTCGTGGGGTTTATTTTAGGGTATGTTTACAAATAGGGTTACCATAAGTCAGGAGGAGTTTATTCATAAAATTGCTGTTTTTCAATGTTTTATTCGGTTTTATTTTTATATTGCACCTTTGAAAATGATGGTACTTTATTGAAGTGTTGTAATAAATATCATATAATTGTTTAGCTTAAATTATTGAAGATCATAATTCAGAATACTAACAGAAAACTAAATCTGTATATTATTTTCACACATTAGTATTTAAAGAATCGGGATAGATCCACTCCTGATAATATAGTGCTGCTAGCCGGTTTAGTTTTATAGGGAAAACGGTTAGAAGATTGGCAGGATATGAGGATGGACTGGTATGAATGATGAATGAGAGGTTAGTCAGGAATGCATGGGAGTAGTGTGTGAGCAGGTGGTACAATGGCTGGGCGAATCACTGGAGAGTGACGTATCAATCGGTGGGCCTCTCTCAAACAGCGATAGAACTTATATGGGAAGAGCATGGGTCGGTTTAGGGCTTTGTTCGTATTAGGAGTACAGAAGTGGAGGAGTAGCAAAGGCAATCCTGGATTGATGGAAACTCGTATAGCTCAGGGTTTAAGCGGGTGCCAGTGATGAGAAGAAGACCCTTCTATGTCAATGACGCGCGGATGGGAGTAGCTGAAAAGAGGCTGCTTGCTCGAGCGAGTGGTTCCGAAGAACACTGGCTTAAGGTCTGGGTGGGCGCGAGGTACACCAAATGTGCGTTACGTGGCTAAGTAGGAGGTCCGGGGAAACATTAGACAGTGGAGTGTAAGGCAATGGAGGCAGAGTGGGAGAGGCTTTGGATAGAGCTTGGAAATTAGGTTGCGTAGATTATTGAGGGAAAGGAGGATAGGTTTGAATATAATATGAAGAATCCTTTACAAGAAGAAGAGAATGAGATGATAACTGGACAGGATGGATGAAATGACAGCATAGACTGTGCGTTTACGTATTTGTATTTATATTTATTTATTTTTTATAGTAAGTAACCTTTATTGGCATTACATCGTACCTTTCATAATTCAATTAAACATTACACTTTAAAATATAACTAAACATTAAACACTTTTATTAAATTAAATGAAAACAATAACAAAACCAACTTAATGAGAAAAAGAAATAAAAACTACATTCCTTCTCGACACCGTCCTATGGGGTTGCCCACTTCTTCTTTTTCTCGTTCCGCCGTCTTCCTCAGCCACTATGTTCTTTTCGTCAGTACCTTTAATGTTGCCACCCCCTGCCATTCTCTTTCAACCAACCTTGCACACTCTTCTCCGCATTCCTAACCTCCTGCGCCCATTCCCCTATACATTCATTCGCCACATGGTCACATGGCCCATTCCACAAAGTATACACCTGACATACTGTTCCCCCATCCATACTTTTCTCCCCCGCTCCTCAGACCCGCATCTAGCTCTTGCAACTAGTAGTTTTTCTTCCACACTAATTTTCTTGCTTCCTACTCTGGTCGTCTGCCAATTGTTTTGATACCACGATATAAAGGGTTATAGGTACTCTCACTAATTTTACCTTGTTTTTCTTGTTCTTCTATCTCTCCTTGCCTCCTGCAAACATTTATCTCCAGTGAACCTGCGCAGAGCATACGGTCAATTTCTTCTCCTGAAAAGCCTAGAGCCTTATACGATTTCTTCCTGCCTTTCATCCATTCACACCCAGATTTCCTTGCACACTATTCCCAAACATTCTTAACCAATCTATCGTTCCCCATTCTGTGCAAACATTCCTCATACCTTGCAATTCTCCATGTACTCTCCCATTGTAGCGACATTCTCCCTGCTTCTTAGAGGATTTTTTATAAGAGGTGTGGTTTGTTTTTGTTGGTATTTTTGTTATTATTTATATATTATAAAAGGTTGTATGGGTCTATGGGGAAATGAAAATAACAATAAAGGTTATGAAATCCTATTTTAACACAAAATAGTTGTGGAACTAGCTGATATTTGTCATACTCGTGAGAAATAAGAAGCATTCCATTTTAGTTGTAAAATAAAATCTTCGGTTTCACAAACTGGTTGTGCAAGCATCGCAATCGGCGATGTATTACAGCGTCTCCAGTACACCAATCACGCGGCAGCCATCGTTAACCGCCATACAAGATCGAGTTCACAAATCTGTGCTATGTCCGCGGTTGCCAAATCTTGGAAAAACAATCTCATTAGTGATTGGGAATCGGGAGACCCGACTGCAACTTGACTATGTGCTAATAAGAAGTATCTGATTTATATTAATTATATTCCAATCTGGTTTATTTACTGAAAAATAATTGTATAACATATAAAATATTTTTAATGAATTTACATCGAATTTCTGCTTCCAATGATATAAAATTGGACAACGAAACATTTGATAGAATTTTCTGCACCAACCCCACCATACGAGCCTCAAGTCAATATGTCAATATGCTTTTATAAGGTTTGTTTGTTTACAAAACTGAAATCTAATTCATTAAAAAATCGCACAATAAAATTGCCTTCCTATGAATTGTCAGGGCAGTCGCATTCAGTCTGCATCACGCTCGCAATGGAATCAATATTTAACCTATTCTTATTTTTACAATTTTTTATTATTATTTGTATTCGGTCCGGAGACCTGACCATCGACCTTCGCTGGTTCTACAGTCTGAATACATATGTTTATTGTGTTTGTACACATTTACAAGTTATTGAGATTTCTTGTTTTTGTATTTTTTGATGTTGTTGTTATTATTGTGATGTTGTGGCTTCTTTTGTTGCCGGTTAGGATTAATATTGTGATTTTAAGAGTGTGTGAATTTGTAATGTGAATCAATAAAGTGATTTTAGTGTGAATTTATTTAGTAATAAATTCCCACTAGTGGGGTGCCCACCCCGGGGACTCGAACCCCGTCCGACTGCGTGGTAGACCGAAACCTTACCAACTGAACTACCCAGATGGGCCTTATTTTTACAATTTAAACTTTATTTTAATTAATTTTGGGCATTTCAAAATTTCTTAGGATATTTCCTTATTCAATTTAAAATATATAAACATTATAAAGTATAAGATAAAATAGTTTTTTTCTTAAATATCATGAGGCAGCCTTGTTGTTTTATCCTAAGCATACAAACTCCTCCTAAAAAGTACCAGGTGAATAATAATAATAATACACTTCGTAGTCTTAGAGTTGACTTCATTAATTTTAGAAAACCACAAATTTCATGTTGCCACAATAATATAAAATAGCAATCTAACGTTTAATAATGCTACCACTGAAATCTATTAATTTAATCCATTTTTTACACAGAAGTTTATAGTGAAAACCACGTTTTTAGTCCTGCTTACTGAAAAAACCTTTTTTATCTATCGACCGAGCAGCTTCGCAAGGCTTTTCCTCAGCGCTGACTTTTTCCGGGCGTAAAGTTTCCCTAGCGTGTTTTCTGTTTTTTTATAGCCGAACACTTTAAAATTCTACCTAGTTTTGCTCCTTTTCTGTTGCATAGGAAATTGACAATCGGAACTTTGTGAAGTCTTTTTATTTCCTTTTTCTTAGCATTTCCCTAATTACCTCTTGAAATATTACTAAATTTTCATTATTTTTAAACGAAACGCATTTGGTGTTTTTGTATATTAACTCTATTTGACATTTGCTTGAATCACTGTGGTAAGGAAGCACATTTACAATTTTAAAAAATATTCTTAATCTATAATGCAAGTATTCAAGCTTAATCCTTCAAAATTTTAGATCGATACCTGTAGAATATAACAAGTTATAGATGAGAGATCTATATTCTTCTATAGCATTCTTATGTTTTCACAAATATTCAGGTCACATCGTTTTTGATTTTATGTACACGATTCTGAAAATTCTACTTAACCGGATTGAGTGAATCATATCTCGTTTTTAGATTATTCAATTCGTATTCTAAATCGAGTTTTTAGTCGATAAATGCACATTCATTTTAATATTTTTAGGGAATGCTCGACGCCACGTTGAAGCCTGTTTTATGAACTTTTCTAATATATGTTTTTTGTTCGTTTCCGATCAAGACTAAGAACTCCAGAAGGTACGCAACTGAGCAACTAAGAAAACGAAGTAGTACAAATAATTGATCATTTTTTTACTTAAATATCGTTTTTTTTTGTATCACAAAATTGTGGTCTGCGCTTCGGTCAATCACCCAGCAGGACTGGGTTCGCTTCCCCGCGGTGGACATTAATACACAACAAAACAACAATGACACAACAAACATCAGTAGTTGGTGATGTTGTTGATAAGCATTACACATTACATTACACATATTACACATATATAAACTATATTCACCAAAAAAAACATATATGTATATATCATGTAATAGAAACAGTAAAAAAATGTAATCCCAACAGCTGAAGGACCACAAGGTCCAATGGCCAAGGCACCGAACAAAACATACAAATTCTTTACAATGTGCTTATGAAATATGCATTAAACTGTCATTAAAATTTCAAAAGGGATTTAAGTTATAATACCTAAGAAAAAAGTGAAAATCATGACTTTTTTGACATGGTAAATGAAGTTTCCCATTAATATATAATATTGCTAATAGAAATATAATTAATTTCTGTTATGTGACGTTAATTTATTATAATTAAAGTAATCAAAAATGAAAAAAAAAACTGATTACACGGAATCGCGCTTAAAATGCGTTTAATTTTAACCCTATTTCAAATGCATCAATTGCAATATTTATTAATCATAACCTAAATAATTACCTGATTTATACGATTTTGCAACCGTCCGATAAAATCAATAAAATACCACGATATCATGGCATTATTAGGCGTTGTATAAATAATGTCTATAATTAAACCGGGCCAATTAATTCAAAACAAATAAATATTGCATGAAATTAAAGGCAATCAATCTGTCGCATTTAATTTTACATTTTATGATTCTATTACTCTTTTATTTAATAGTAATTGTGCAAATAAAATGTAATGGAAAATGTTCATTTAACTGAAAATGCTTTTAGCTTAAAATGCTAATAAAACGTGAACAATCAATGATATAATGAGTTATTTACACATTTATAAGTGAAAAAAAATAGCAATTTATTTGGTTTGGATTGAGTGAGAAATAAAATTTAAAAAACTAAGATCTATATTCAGACAGATAGGTAACGTTCAATTGGGAGCGGTCGTGTTCTACCGCATTCGCTGCCTCTCCTGGGAGGTGGCAAAAGGACGCGCTATCGATTCACCGATCGAAATTTCACACACCTGGAATTCCACAACCCGACGAGCTTTAATTCAACTCCTCGACATTCAGCCACCTGCGTTCCCACTCGCTTCCTTCAAAATTAAATCAAAATTATACGTTTAGAAATTTATTGCTTCATTCTCCTTGATTCTGTCAACACTATAAAATATTTCACACTTTCGTATGTATATTTTTATGCGGCTTTTACATTCTTTAAACTGATACACATTTTACGACTTTGCATTATGGTGAAATTGCGAACTGTGAGAATTAAATCATAAACATCGATTTGTAACAAATTGCTGATATCAAAAAAAAAAGGAACACGTGTAGGTGTAAGGAAAGCACACGCATGCATTTATAGGCCCGCGATAAATATACGGTGAGAGTGACGACAAATTACAGCCGAAGATTTCCGCGCAGTTTTCTTTAAAAGCGGCGATTAGCCGGGCAAACGTGCGCCTGGCACGCAACGCGCGAAATGTACTCGTAGATAAATACAGACTAAGGGGTTTATACTCGTATAAGCGGCCACGGCACATAAATGCCTGATGTTAATTTTGATATTTATATGAGGAAGAAATTGAGGTTTTAATGTTGGTACAAAATTAGGTACATATTTGGGTAATTACCACGCAGTTATTTTTAAAATGTTTAAAATTAATGAATAATATTTTTCGTATTTCATTATATTATCTTTTAACGTATAAAAAAGACTAGCGTGCTTTCGACCGCACTACTGAAGTAAAACTATTATATAAAATAATAAATATATTTTATTGGCTATCGACCTTTAAGGTCTTTCCGCCACTATTATATATTATCATTACTTTATACTTCTTCTATACATTGCTTTTCATTAATTTCCATTTTATTATTACGAAGTGCTTATATCAAATTGAAAGTATAATAGTATAGCATACATTTTGCAGTGATTTACCTAATAGACGCCGACGTTTATGACGATTTGAGAGCGTTCTTACGAAGTTTTCGTCCAGTGCCTCGACAATCGGCATTATTTTCGGTTTACCCTTTTTTCGTGGAATTTGGAAAATGGCGTCACTGTTCTCGTTTCACGTTGCACATCTACGCATACACTTATCACTCGAAACATGGAAATCGGTGAGTGCGTTCAACGCAAAACAGGCGGTCCGAGCATGCACAATGTTTAACTGACTCGTACAAACTCGCGAGTTACGGCGTTTTTGTATTTTAAAAACCTCAAAGGGCTAATATGGAAATAATATACGTAACCGAAAATCGTAATGCTCTCGGCTCGCATTCGCCGGGCTACTCCCCAAGGCAAGTATGCGTATAGTTTTACGTCAAAAAGTTGAATAGTATTTCGAATGTGCGAATGCATGGATATCAACAAGGTTCGTAAACCATCACGACTGAGCTATGACAGATAAGAGCTTCAATACTTAAAGGTCTTCAGACGACTGAACATGTAGTTGCAATTGAAAATATCATGGGTTAAAACAAAAATGTCGTTCAAATTAAAAATATAGACACAAAAAGAACGTTTAATAACATAGTATGTTTGGCAATCTATGCGATAATGATGTAATGATGTCATTGTTTTACGTTACATATTACTGATTCCGGTGGCGGCGACACCGTTGGTGTTCTATGTCAATGGCAAGCAGATATACATAAGAAATGCAATTAGCAAATATGCAGATGTGGTCTTGACGTGTGTGGTATTTTAAATGTTTCTAACTAGTATTATATATAGATCGTTGGCGAGAAAGTTGTCCCGAATTGACCCTACTACAATATTTACGAAACAAATGTAAGTTAATTGGATTTATCCTGGAATTTGTCAGTTTATTGGAGAATGTGGGTATACGGTTATTTTCTTCTGTCTTATTCTTAATTCTCTTAAAGAATTGATTTTAAGAGAATTAAGAAATATTATTGACGAAGAAATTTTTAATGAGAAATTTTTGTTAAAGAAAGATTTTAATTATTTTACTCGGAAAAGTTCATTACTTCATTTTATTTATGAATAAAACTATATAACTGCGACTATATACTTAAATCACATGATTATTTATATCCTTGAAGCAAGTCAGGCGATTAAATCATTATAAAGGTTTCATTTATATTTATAGACAATCACATAGGTTACAAGGATATACAAATAATAGTTCAAGTCTTTTAAATGTGTCTTTTATCCTGTATTAGATTATAAACTAGATTATATAAGATGATAAAATATTAGAAAATTACCTTTTGAATAGAAAGTTTTATTATAGAAAATCATTGATTTTGCCCGGAATTAAACCTGATAGAAACTGCTCGTAGTATGAACAGGTGATAGGTGTATATAAAACTGGAAAAGTGTAGTTTTCTCTACATTTTTGGGATAGCAAGCGAAATTTCTTAAAAGCAAAGTTTCGTGGGAAGTTTTCACTGAAACTAGCTACAATTTTTAGCAGCAATTTGTAGCTTCAATTTTTAGCTTTAGCTACAATTTTTACTTTTAGTTTAAAATAATTCCACAATTCCGTAATTCCAGATAGGAGTAATTGATCAGAATATTGAGTAAATTTCAAAATATAACCCCATGGCCTTCAGAAGTGCACTATCCCTTGTTAGCCTTAGTGAAGAAGGGTTTACTAAGTTACTCTCAGATAGGAAGGGAGGCGACTTTATGCGGTATTTCTAGTTAAATACATTAGAATTAGAAAGTTCATGGCATAGGAACTTTAATATATAAAATCAGCTGGCAAAGCAACCCACTCTCTCTCCAAAGCCAAGTAAACCAGTTGTGAGGTCTCGAATATATTAGAGAATCTCCGAATAAATCCTAACAAATATATTTTTTTCTTTGCTATTGTATATCATATGATTAATATTTATCAACAGGGGATAACTGGCATTTTAATGTGGTTAACATTTCGATTCATGTCGATACTATATTTCTAAAAATTGAAAATTTAAAGAAGAAAATATCAGTATAATAAACAACCTTCGCAATGGATTACTCAGATAAATGGATGGTTTCATAGTAAAACTCTCTTTGTACCTCTATTCAATCGAAGTAGTTTATAATTACTTAGATAAAAGGCAAAAGTTAATATAAACAATGGATGCAACCTTCATTGAATTTTCAAAATTATATTCATTAAAAAATTTAAAATATAGATGAAACTAGATAAACTGGATCAACATTGATGTAACTTTCTGAGATGTAAAATGTACAGACAAACAAATGTATTTTTCGTTTTAGATGCATTTTCGTATCCCATTTGTTTATATTCCACTCTACTATACCAAAAATTAAACATGATACTTCCTGCAGCTTTCTATTCATACATCAACACGTTTTCAGTTCGCAGGCAGAAATGTAAATCCGTTTGTTTAACAAACCCTTTTCGCAAACAACATACACAGTGCGAATGGTGGACGCGCCGGGCATACATACATTTGAGCATTCCTACCTTGATCATAAAATGTTGAACAAAAGATTCAAATACCTCTATTTGTGGTACACACAAAAATACCTCATAAAAGCCCAAAACAGCGCAGATAAATAAGACATAATTTAACAGGAAAGCCACAAAAACATCGGATTGATTATGATTTTTATTGGATGGAAAAAGTGTTTGTACGACTTCAGGTGCGCGGCGTAGAGTGCGAAGATTTATTGATCGGCACCGAACAAGCAGAAATAATTTCGAGTGAATGCTTGGCCTCGGTGAAATCCACTCGAGAACGACGCGCTTTTCTCGGAGGCGGCGGAATTTCCCCGGCCCCCGTACACACGGCACACGCATTCCGAAATGCCAGCATGTTTCGCAAACGTCACCGGAAAATGAAATAACGTCGCAGGCGAGCGAAAATATTCGCGACCGACTCCTCGTACTCTGCTTTTTTCCCTTGCCACGGCGGCAGTTTGACTGCGTAATAAAATCCACACAGAAACAAATACAATGCGCTACAATTTGCGACGCAAACCTACTGCGAGATAAATTTCTTCCAGCTAATTAAAAAATTATCATTATACTCACTATACAACATCAAACACTTTTTTAGAGATATTCGCTTGAGTTGTATTTTTGTAACAATTATAACCGAGTAGGTAAAGATAATTTTTTTAATGAAACAAAGTATTTCTAAGAGTATAAACGTGAAAATCATGGCTTTAATAAGCTGTGACTTGGATAAATTGGGCAATTTTATATTTGCGGACATCTTGTATATGTCTGGTAATTTTCTGCGACATCCTCTGGGTTTTATTTCGCCTTTTGGAAGACAGCCATGGGCAGAGACAACAATTTAAAAGTCGTTACCGTTGCGGATTGCCAGGACACATTAGACGCAACTGCTGTGTTCTGTTCGGCGTTGCAGCGCACAGCACTCTTGAGGACATGGGGGCGGCATCGATCTTCTCAAAAACGAATTATATTGCTATTCTCTTCATCCCCCAAAAACCGCACCCGACAGTATCCGACCGCTAGAAAGTTCCCAAGACCATCTACGATCATTTTAGGCCACTTAGAGTAATATAAGTTGAGCACATTTCGGTAGTTATCAAAAGTGTGGATAAAATTTTGCAGCCCGACTGAAATTTAACAATTTACATGCATATCGGTTTAGTTACACGTTTTCAGAGCGTTTTCGCGGGTTGAATTTTGAGAAGCTTCTAGACGAAACCAGAAAAAAATTATGAAAAACTCTGTAATAGTTATTTGTACCTTGTTGTATGTTATTTATTATGAAAGATTGTTTACTGAGTAGGTTTTTATTGGAAAAGATGAAGGAAGGTCGAACCTGGAAAACATATGTAGATGTCTTGGCACGATAAGCTTTTATTCGGGATACTTGTTTGGCTTAAATATACAGGTCATTAAGATTTAGGCTGAGGGCCTTTATATACCGAAGTCCTTATGAAATTGAAATTTAACACATTTACATGCATATCAGATCAATTTCACGTTTTCGCAAATTATTCATGAGCAGATTTTAGAAAAGCATCAATGAGAAAACAGGGAAAACTATTATACGCCATAGAATGCTGATTCATCGGAGAGTAGAGGAATGCAAACTAGTTGTGGCAAGGCAAGTATCATCAAACGATTTTTAGTTTGGTAATACACTTTACATACTCGAGACACTAGGCTGATTTATCAGAATAGAAGAAGTCTCACCAGGAATCGAATCTGGGCACCTCAAGGAGATGTGCGCCAGTGAATCTGGGTCTCCCGTTCGGAAACCAACTTTTACTTAACCGTACAAGTAGTTTTAAGAATTCGGCAGAAGGCCTTCATATACCGAAGTTCTTTTTGTTGGTGCAACTTTTTAAAAATGTACTAAAACAGCAGAATAGTGATTCAGCAGATTTTTGAAGAGTATAGCGTAGTCGTGCGTTAATATGACCGATGAACACTTTACACACTTTATACACTTTACGTGTATATAGTCGAGACTAGGATGATTTTTATCTAAGAACTAGATACAGAAATCGAATTGTGATCAGCTTGTGTCACTGCCCTGGCACTTTAGCCTGACAAGTCGAAGCAAAGACTTATCCCGATATTTATGGGCATTTTCAAGTCCAGAATCAATTGCACTAGGATCTGATTTGTATTTATAGTCACCACTAAAAATTCCTGTAGAAAAATATTTAAAAGACGCCGATTAATGGTCATAACTAATTCGTTGCCAGAGGATTATTCAATTTTACTGCATAAAACTGCCAAGTAAACATGGAAATGTCAAAATTTTAATCATTCCACTTTAAAACGTACCAATTACAATTTCCTAGCACTTCGTAAAGCATTCCCTTTATATATTTTGTCTGTTTTTAATTTCCTTTCCCAGAAATTAATCACGTTTTTGATATTCCCTGCAGTGTTTGGTAGTTCTGGCATGCCGCTTTTTTTAATATGAATTTAATTCCCCACGGACGGCTGCCACTCGTTGTATAATTTAATTGTAGATTAAAGTGCCGGTATAGTGGCATTCGCACGCAGACCGCTTCTATTTCTATCATTCCATTACTCGCCCCCCGGCCAGCCGGCCGGCGGTGGTGAAATTGTTTGAGAAACGTTGAGATAACGCGGACAGATAGTTTCGTGATGCATTGGACATAGGGTCGATGGTAATTCGTTTCAATGGCGTGCGTTGCCTACGTCTGCCTACGTCTGCCTACGTACCCCGTGCCTCTGCGTATGGACGTTTGATTGTATTCGTGGGCCCATCTACTCCTATACGTATAGAAATGCGTGGGTGTGCGGGTGCATGTCAGGGACGCGTACGCCGCGGCAAATTGAATAAAAACAGGAAGAGCGGAAATGCGGAAGGCGGATGGACGCACGCGGTTCTAATGACAACGCGTGTATTTTATTTACCTCGGCGCACCACCTGTGCGTGATAATGCGAGATGAGTACACTTTTTATATATAT
>JAODAC010018810.1:0-20115 GCA_027575185.1 Mimaenictus wilsoni | reverse complement strand
TATATATCATTCCATTTCACAAAAAGGGGGAAAATAACTATTGAGGCGTTTTCAATGCGATCGTGAGGCCCTCAAGCAGTGCTGCAACCTCCTTTCTTGCGCGCAATGCAGAGAAAATTCAACTTTTTCGCCTCAGCTCAGCCTTATACACTTATTCATTGCCTCGGGGTGTGCTTTGCGTCGGGCTGGGGCTGGTTGTGTATCAAAGCGTTAGACGCAAAGCATCACAAGAAAAAGTGCCAAATAAATGAAAGCAGGCGCGCCACAT
Organism: Mimaenictus wilsoni; assembly: GCA_027575185.1. Taxonomy (NCBI): domain Eukaryota; kingdom Metazoa; phylum Arthropoda; class Insecta; order Coleoptera; family Staphylinidae; genus Mimaenictus; species Mimaenictus wilsoni. The sequence continues at coordinate 19,847 of JAODAC010018810.1, read as the reverse complement.
GGGTGTAGCTCGGCCAAAAGCAGGCGAAAAAAAAACACACTCGCGAGCGAATACACTAAGGATGAAATTAATTCGCCCAAGGGATGGCTGTAGCGTGTGATGCGCCTACTAATCTTACGCGGGGCTGTAGGGATGGGTACAGAGGGAGATATACGTCCGCCGGTGCGCATTGATCACTCTAAGACGGATGCGTTTTGCCGGTGCCTGTGCATTTAATTCCGGGCATGATTTAATCGAAAATAAGATGAATTCCTGCAGCCGGCGTGGAATTGAAATTGTGCACCCCCTCCCCTACTTTATTTACATAATGGTCCCAAATTGTACCAGCCGACGCGGTTTATGCAACCAAATATACAGCGTTTAAACGAAGTTATTGATTTGGGTTGCATATATTTGACTTTTGGCTATTGAGGATCATATATAAATAGGTCGAATTACGGAGAGATTATTTAAGTTTTAAATGGATTTTTTATGGCGTTGTAGCTTACATAGTTTAATGAAATATTAAATATTTAGTATATTTGATTTTGTTTGCAATTGACTTGTATTTTATTGCGCACATAGTGAATTTCGTTAGATTTTCGCCATTTCTATAAAGTAGTGTCTAGAAGTTGCATATTTCTTTACAATTATGCCGCCATGTTTATTAGGTTTTTAACAAATATGGTTTTTAATGAAAGTATGACTCTTGTTTATATAGAGTTTATGCTTTTGTTTCGTACCTGTTCTAAATGCATTTTGCCTAATTTTGAGCTACTTGATGAATTTTCCCCTTTCATCTCTCACAGATGATGATTTTGGCATTAAAAATTCATGTATAGTATGCTATCTACCATAAACGTAAAATTGATATGTAAATTCGTTCGGTATACGAAAATTACTTACTCGCAAAGCAAAAGTAAACTTAACCTCACGCGTTTCGATTCGCACGAACTGGAATTGCTTGCTTAACGCTGTGCCACACGGGCGGGTGCGCATGCAATTTATATCACTGCCTCGCACTGAGTCTGTAGATTGATGATCTCACCCTCGGATACGTTGATGGCATGGTGTGCGGCGCTTCCGCCACCCCCGGCACCTCCACCAGCATAGCAGCCGGCACCTCGCGTTTGATGGTAATCGGCGCGTAGACCGTGATTGTTCATGTGGATGTCGCTGGACGCGTTGCTATAGTTGACGTGGTCACGCCGCCACCGGCACAGCCAGCAGCAGAGCATCGCCGTCGATGCCGCCTCACAGCAGGATTGAAGTGTCTTCTTGAAGGCGGCACGGAACTCGCGATTGAAGTAGGCGTAGATGAGAGGATTCAGCGCCGAATTGAAGTAGCCCACCCAAAAGACGAGCGTTACTAGTGCTGGGGGTGATTTTGAGTCACTCAATGTCGATATCACATACCTTTAAGAGAATTTACAATTGAAATATATCGATATTTTGTTTACAACTTGTGAATATTCAAAAAGAGGTTATTATAACTTTGCCTAGTTTATGGTAGATAGTTGTTGAGCGTAAATATTTATATTTTTACAATATTTTTCAAGTAAAATACTTTTTGAATTGAATAAACATTGACTATATTGAAAATAGCAAAATATCGAATATCTAACTTCCTCATAGAATGCTGATTCGCTCAAGCATAACCTAGGTTATGTAGGTTGATGGCAAACTGCCAGATAACAAACAACGTCTTTACGGGTAGCCGTCCCCGTCACAATTCGCCTTTCACATACACGGTATTTGATGATGAAGCGTGCCGATTAAGAAACGCATCGTTCCGCAAGTTTCGATTGGCGCCGTTGCCTTTGCCCCCCGCCCCCAGCTTCTAGAGGCAAACAGCCGTTCAGGCCGTCCCTCGGAATTTGGAACAGCCCGGAACCGGAAGCGTATTGTAGCATACGTTATCATCATTTCCACGCGGCTCGCAAACCGCGTGTATGGCACATAACCTCTTCTACTATAAACTTGTATAATCTCAGGTTGTGTTTTCCGTCGGCTGCCTTAAAAGGTACGCCAGTCGTAAACTGCTAGTGCTCAAAAGTTATAACAAACGTAAGAAAGTCGTAGAGAATGTGAAAAAAGGTAAGTGCAGAATGTCGTTGCATACCAGAGAAAAAACGGCAGCCAGCAGGCGAGGAACGCTGAGACGATGATGCCCAGCGTGCGAGCCGCCTTCCGCTCGCGCTTCATCTTGCTCGTTCCGGGATCCGACTTGACTTCCGCATACTCGGCGTCAACGGACTGCCGTAGGGATGTGAGTCCGGCGGAGATGCCGTTGATCTGTAGATGCTTGTTGAGCAATGCTGCTGCCACTTTACTCCTGAAATAGAAGTTTAAAGGAAGGTAAGTAACATAACAAAGGCGAGAGAGTGTGTGGGTGTGAGAAGTAGACGAAGAGGAATTTAAAAGACGGAAAAGTTTTGGAAATGATTGTTTTGGGTATTTGTGGATTAATTAATCGAAATCGTAAGACAGGCGCGTTTAATTTCATTGAAGGATGGTGGTAGCCATGGTACTCTTCCCTAATTCCTTGAATAGCATTTGATCCTTATTGAATTCCGATATAGCATCACGTAATTCCCTACAGAGTAATTCCCCATTCACATCAGCGAAAGACATTTTCACAAATTGAGGAAAAGTGGAACGTATTTACGTAAGTCGGTATCTAAGTTTGAGTACAATAAAATGTTGAATCAAAATCGCAAGATAGAGTGGGTAGATCTATTTTGTGAATAATGTACATTTTAAATTTTTTGTTGCAAAAATCGCTTCGTTGTAAAAAACAAATTCTTAAATTAACAAAATGAAAAACCTGAAATTTAAAACCACGAACTATCTATTCTGCCATTCCATTATTTGATAGATTGTACAAATATTGACAGTATTCGACAAATTTTTAATCGTAAAGTGATAGATATCAACGGAAGTGCGCACATAGTAAGTAGATTATAAATGGGACTTGCATCGCTTTGCAGAGCGTTCCGTTTTGTGTCGTGCGATGTGCAATAAATAGAATTGAATAGCAGTCGTCCGTTGATGCTGCTGGTTTTGCTGCTGCTACTGTTTGCGAAGCAGCTGAGTGAGTGGTACGGTGTGAATGCGCCGGTATGCACTGATCGAATTGAGAACAAACAGAGGAAAACACTATACGCGTGTGATCAGTTGTGCATTCCATGGGGAAAGGCAACCTGTTTGTGTTTGGGTGTGTATGTGTTCACATCTAAACATGTACAGACTTTTGTGTACATCTGTGAAATAGGAAACACGTGGCATATGGGAAGCACATCAAAGAGCCAGCCGGCACTGGTAAGAGCGGATTCGCATTTTATTGGCCATTTCCGCGTGTTGCTGTTGCCGCCACTACCAACCGCTACTGAAGGCGGTAGCGATGGCTGTAGAACAGCCGGGACACCACCGTTTGTGTGCGCGCTGTTCCGGTGAGCGATTCGGTCGAAAACTCTTGCCAAGCATGTGCCGAATTGCACACGGCTGCTTTAAGGATCAACTTGTTGGATCTGGATTTTCTACCGTCGCGAAATTTTGCTAAATACAACTGGATATGTTAGGCTAATACGACTTTATTTAATTCCATTCATTGTCGGATGTATTTCAAAGTTTTGGAGGCTACCATTTTCAGGTTATGATAAAGTTTGGTGGTTTTATATACGATGAAATATACAAAATGTTTGAATTATATAATTAAAGTTATCTATTTCGGATTACGCTTCGAGAATGATAATTATAAGTTTGTCAAAAGTAATAAGTAAAGTTTTGATAGTCTAGGTTACAGGGAATCCTGTCGTATACGAATTCCTGCCTACAACAGAAAATTTTTCAAGACCGTTAGGTTACATTTAAAAATCAAAGTTTTTTTATGACGCCTAGTATATTGTACAACGCGCCTGAAATGCTACCCATTTCTCACGAGTATTATTTGCGTAGGCGATACTATGAATTCATTTCCGTACTTGTTAGGAAAGTGGCTGGAATTACGTGTTCTACGAGTGCCTAAATGAAAATCCAAGAGAAATGAATGTTCAAATGGCATTTATTAATGATACACGATACTGAAATGTGTTCATGGTACAACATTAGTTATAACCAACTAGAAAAGTCTTCTTCTTCCTCTTCTTCTTCTTTATTCACCCGCCTTGTCGATGATCGGGCATAGGCCAGAGGCCTGTCATTCTTCCAGAATTATTCTGGATAACTATGAGCATATTAATGCCCAGGGTGAAGAAGACTTCTATAACGACAACCACAGATGTTAATATGGTTGCCGGAGTGAGTAGAGGTGTTATTGTCACGACCAGGATTTGAACCTGGATCCCCCTGCGTGGTAAGCAGCGATCTTACCAACTGATTTACTGCGCTCGCAAGTAGAAAAGTAAAAAATCAAAGTCATATATTGGAAGTTAATTAAAAAGAAAACGTTTAGAAATGGTATACCTTATTTTTATCGGTTATCTAACCTCTGTTTGTCATTCGGTACGCAATACGCGACCTCCAGCGTGTGTATATAACATAAAATATTTAAATTTTAAAAGGAAACATAATGAAATTTCCCCCACATTTCCCGCCCGCGCTTCTGTCACCTCTGCCTCAGCCGCCGCGCTGCCGTTGTTACCTCCACCCCGTGCGTCGCTATCGCCGACGTAAGCGTGCGGACGCATCCGTGAGCTCGCTGATTTTCCACAGTTGGTGCAGCCCTCGTGTTTTGCTCACCTCTCGAGGGCTATGTGATGCCACTCGCAACATTTGCGCCTGTTTTTCGAAGGCCTCTATGTTGTGAACAATGTGGCGTAGCTATGGTGGCGGGACGATGCAGGGGGTGGCTATAGCGGCGGCTTTTGTCTCTTACACGGAACGGAAATACGGCGCGTACTGCCAGTTGGTAACTTTAGAGCACTCTTGAGTGGTAAGAGAGAAATAAAAATATCGCGAAAAAATCGACTCACAAACGCTGTTGTGTTTTGCCACTGCCTTACTCTTTTGCTCTCTTGCGTTGTTCTTATTTTCCCGACGACGTATCCCACTTCTCTGGGAGTGTAGCGGAGCGGAAGGCAAAACAGAGATAATGCCTAATATCCGGTGGTGTTTTCGTTGGAAATTAATTGCATTCGTGGAAGCTTGCTATGAATGTGCAGTACATTGCGATGTAATTGTGAATTTAATATATATTTAGATCAATGAAAGAAGAATGTGCATGTAGTTTCATTTCCTTGGATGCTAGTATTGTCAGTACAAACACTGTCAGTGATAAGTTGCTATTTTTTTGTTTTGTTGATTTCTCTGAAATGGAAAAGGAACTATTCTGTAATAGATGATTGTTGTAATAGACGTTATTTATTATTTTTTAAATAACAAATTTCGTAAATAAAATTGTCACAAATAATAGGCACTGCTATCTCTCATAAAAATTGGTTATTCATTGTTGTCGATTAGTATTCCCTTTTGCATTTGCAAAACTTTTCTCGACGCTGCGCTGGGCGTCAAATTTTGTATATTTCACCTCGGCGTAATTGAAAGGCCTACAAACACACCTCTACCCACCCAGCCCTGTGCGACATGCAAAACAGCAGCCAGAGTACCGCAGCAACCTAAAACACCGCAAAGTGTTTTCCATTGTTTGTCCTGCTTTTTCGTTGGATGGTGTGTGCACGAGCGCTATTATAATGTTGCTTTCAATTCGTTTGGTTGCCAACCTTCCCATTTCTCGGTGTTGCTGGTGGGTACACGACCTACGAGCTGTTTTTCATGCCTCTACCATTCATTCAACAATGACGTAAACCAAGAATGTCTTTATACGCATGCGTACTAGCTACTAATTAACAATAATGTGTTAGACTAGCGATGAAATTTGATTATTTGTCGCTGAAATTTGATTAGTATATAATTATGTGGAATATAATTTTTGGAGTTATATATGATGTTGCATGGTACATTGCGTAAAAGCGGAGAGATGGTAGTCATTGTCGCATCGTCATTAGCACAAGTCACTAATGAGTTTACCATAAGATGCGCGCCGCCATCGAATTCGATATAATCAAAGCGTAACCTAATAGAACTTAACCTACTTTCACGATTAGCGGCAAACTTAAATACGCCTACCAACGTAGGCCAAAGGCGGTGGGTGATGGGTGGAGACAGTGCGGAAGCGGCATCGTCTGATGAATTATGCACAAACATGTTATACATCCCGACGCGAGTTTAGGTTAGCTTAATGTGGCGCGGCAGAAACGTGCCGATTGATAAACGAGCATAAAATGTGAATCGCGAATAAAAGAGTGCTTAATTCAGCTCAAATGCATCGATTTTTTTTACTTTCATCTCGTCATCGCTTCAGTTTCCTCATATTTCATAGCAAAATGAAACAATTGTATCAAATATATCTAAATAGGTTCTTCATATTTGTTTAATTAAAATAAATTCGAAATAATAAAGTTGAACACATGTATAAATAATAAATTGTTGAATGGCTGCGAAAGGGTGGGTGGTAGTGAAATTCGTGGGTTCATTCCATGTTGTTGCAAAATGTGCGAGGAAGTGAGAGAAAGTAAGAGACAGAGTCAAGCGCTGTCTGGCAAACTGGCAATAAAATATTTAGCATTAATGCATTGTTATCGATTCGACGCAGACGAAAATACCTGCACTGACCGACTTTATCCTCCCCCTGCTGCTGACTGACTGAATGGTTGCCCCAGTGCCTATGGTGCCTGCTGGCGCCTGCAAAGCGAGATCCTGTGCTCAACATACCCAACTGATAGCCGCTATCTGTATGTGACTATTCAAACATAATTAACAGCTCCTGTACCCTGCAATCCTGCAATGTGCCACAGTTTAATGCATTTAAATTAAAATTAACTTTACGAACTTTTCCACTGACAATTGTCTATTGTCTATGAATTTCCGAGCTATTGTTGTTAAAATAAGCTTTAATATCAATTTTATTATTTTCAATAATTCAGAAAATCTTCTTCTTTTTATACTAAACAATTCACGTACATAAATTTTTAATAAATTCAGAAAAGATACAAGTCGGATGTAATTTGAATAGAGGGTAATTATTACATTCAAATATTCATAAATATGATTTTGAAATGCATTGAATAGCAATGATAATAATGAATGGTGACGTCGTAATTTTCCAGCGTCGAATGTGCGACAATTTGTTAACAGTGAATTCATTTCATCGTAATTTCCATATTTGCATCCATTCTCGAGCTTATTCGGCATTAAATAGCACAAAATAGCTCAGTGAATGCATATTTCGTAGCACAATACGCTGTACATTCATCTGGCAAGTGCCACTTTGCAGCCGTAAATCGCGAACAATAACGCGAATCACGGGCATTACCACGTACACCGCCACACATACAACTCTACGACCAGCATCCCAACATCCGGCATGGGAAATTACATGCAAATACGTCGATTATACAATAGTTTTCCTCCTAACAGTATGCAACCAAATATACTTAATTCCCATTATAGGCAACCAAATATGCACTGATGATCAAACACAATTTGGCGACAAATAAATTTGTATGAAAATAATATAAGAAATACTAAGAAAATGTGCAAATACAAAAATAAAAGGTAAAAAACATTGAAGAAGTTTGAACATCGTTTTCGTTGTAAACAAACGCATCGCTAATCCGATTATAAAAGGCGACGAATCGTTGAGAAGAGCGAGCGAATACTCTCGTCTTCTTCTCTTCAACTTTTCAGCGCTACGCAATCTAAGTTTTAAAACAAACCGCTCGCCGCCTCGCGCTGCCCCGGTGTCGTTCAAATACGGCAAATACTACAAATCCATCTCTTGAAGTCTATCGAAAAACGTTTGCGTTTGCTCCGATTGTGCTCCGTCGATTTCAGTCGAACTTGAGACACTAAATAATTCAATCAAACTTTGCGAGACGGGCGCCAGGCGCACTCTTTCGCCCGTCAAGGATGGACGGGACTGACGGAGGCGGCGAGGCGGTATCGGTGGGAGAGGAGCATTACAGTATTTCAATATTTCCGTTCGTCCCTAAAGACGCGGAAAATTGATTTATTGATTACAGCGATCGGATTTGACAGCGCGCTTTTGAATACTAATTTTATTGACTTAATCTCACGTCTGACATCTTGTAAGACACGTGTCTGTGAAAGTTTCCTTAAAGTGACTTATTCAATTAGGCGGAGATTTAGCGCCTTCAAATTATGATAAAACCGCTGCTGAAAAATGCAATTTTGCCGGCTCGTATTGTGTAATGATTAATTGAGTAGGTCTTGATGGCACCACCACCAGCCACCAACGGGCGGGCTGATGGCGTGGTTATTATTTAATCAAAGGGGATTACGATTCGATTTGACGCGTTGTACGATAATTAATCATAATTGTGTTTTGCACTTAATTTGTTTTTAATCAGTTTTGAGATAATTAAAGTAGATTTATAGTTGATTATTTATATTATTTGAAGTTTGGCTAAATTTGGTTAAGTTAAATAAGCACAATTATATAATAATAATTACAAAATAAAACAAAATACAGTGAGCAATAGTGATGTGACATGATATGACGTTTAGATCCCTTTTAACCAATGTACTTGGATTTTTTAAAGAAAATTTTGATGAAAATTGATTTTGTTGAACGCGTATACTAGTGTTCTCCGCAATACGGCTTAATGCACTTTGCAAAGTGTCGCAGACTTGCGTCGGAATGGCGTTGGAAAGTAAGTAAACCACAGCGCGGAAAATACAATCAGTACACACATGGGCCGAGAAAGCTGCGACTAATTGAATTACAAAACTTATTTCTTCTTTCGCTATACGTTGTCACTCATATACGCCATCCCACCATAAGATTCCATCAGAGTGTGCGCTTAACTTTCGACAAACGAAAAACTCAAACACAAAGAGAAAACATGACTAAATACTCTCAGATCTGCCACCATCACGAATGAGGCTTATAATAATTTAATCAAATACAATTTAATTAAATGCGAGTTTCAGACGAATTGGATTCGGGCGAATGAGAAGAAAGTTTGTGCTAAACATTTTATTAACACGCGTTAGTTAATAAACGCGCCACCCGCCACCGACTTTCATTCAACCTTTTGATTGCGAAAATATCGCCAAGCGCACGACGCAAAGTTTGCATATTGCGTACGTACCAATGGGCGTTAGGTTATAAAGCAAATGCTTTCGGTGGAGGCGCCGGGTGTCGGGGCGAGTATGAGTGCGAACACAGCAAATGCGAATTATCCTCATCGATTCTGCTACCAAACAAGCTACCGAGCGGAGCAGAAAGCACGTATTGTTGCAAAACCGCAAATGTTAGCTGTGCGTTCTGTTCTCGGGCTGTTCGTTCGTTGCTTTTGTGTATGTGTGCGATCCTAATTTTCGGCTTCGTTCCCGATCTGTCTTTATAGGCTTTGGATTATCCCTACGCAACTCGTTGCAGATGCGGCTATTAAACTCATTCACATGATATACCAAAAGATACACCGGTCACACATACTTCTTCTACTACACGGATAACATGGAAATAGACGCAATTACATCGGTAAACTTACAGGAAAGAGTGATAGGGAATGTGCTTCAATTTGTTTCCGCGTGTTTCAATTTAAGGTGGGATTCTCTTCCCAACCTGCGGATTAATTATTGCTACTGTGTTCTACTGTGAATAATCGAGATTTGCGTTTTCTCAATTGAAATTCGTACACATACAGAGGAAAAGGAAATTAACCTCCATGTTTAAACTATAACTTTGAATCGAGTTTCAGTGTCTTGATGTAGATAGATAGATAGATACCTTTATTCTGTTTCCCACATTTTCATACATCCCCATTATACAATATCTTTTCTTACTTAATTAACATTAACACTCTTAATAAATATAACATAAAACAATTACAAACAAAAGAGCTAATAAAAATACAAACGTGGTATGTCATCCCACCCTTCCTATTTGGTCATCCCTCTCGCTTCCATTTCTTATTCACAATTTGCCTCAATATTGTCACACTCTCCCCTCCCTCTCCCAACCACTCCCTTACATTCTCCTTCTTACATCCTAAAGCATTCACCCCTTCGCGGGCCCACGGATGCTCCGAGGTATCCTCCCCACCTCGACATAACATATATTCCATATATTCATTCTCCATCCACACCTTTCTTCCTTGTTCCTTACTCCCAAACCTTGCCCTGGCCATAACCCGTTTGTCGTCGACGCTCATTTTTTGTTTGGTGACATATTTTTGCTTCTGTCCGATGACCTGTATTAGCCTGTACGTCGGGTTATACGAGCTGTTCACGCACCATTCATTCTAAAGGTCCCCCTTCTCGCAGTATTTCCTCTACAGCTAGTTCCGATAAACCCACATGCTCTATTAGCACACTACTAGCATTAGCCATTCCTATATATCCTTCACCAATCTTCTGCTTTCCATTCTATTCACTACCTCTTCAAATCTTACAACCCTACTAACCGACTCCTATTTAACAGACATTCTCCCTATCCCTTGCATTACAATATACCTGGGAGTGAATTTTTCGAGGCCCATCATATCTTTGATGAACGACGTCTGTTCTCTCTCTAAGGCTTCCCATTCACACAGTCCCCACACTTCCACACCATACAACAGTCTCGGTTTGACACATGCATCCTTAATCTTACTACCATATCCCAGTTATTTTCCCACATGGCTTGGTGTAAAAGAAGGAATAACTTTTATGGCAATTTAGATTATAAGCATTTCTCTGTCTCATTTTTGACGCATTTCAAGAATACCAGAATAAAATAAATCCAATTTTTGTCTAAACTCGTAAATAACAATTTGATTTGTTCTTAAACAAGACGAATACTTGACACATTCTCATCTTGTCGAAAACGTACGCAGCATTTCCCCCGATTACAACTAAAATTGATGTGCAAATCAGCGCACGTAGTGGTAGACTAGACACAAATCGCATCTCTCACTCACCTATATAACATACGCTCCTGTCTGTCAGCCTCCATATAAATGCGATAGTACATGAAGATCATCACCATGCCCGGCACCCAAAAGCTGACGCTCGACGAAATCACCGCGTACGGCTTGTTCACGTTGAACGCACACAGTTGCGGATTGCGTTTGCGATACGCGAGATTCGCGGGCGTCGTGTACCACTCCATGAAAATCGGGAGAAATGAGACAAGTGCCGGTGAGCACCACACGACCGCGAGCATGACGGCGAGGCGTGCGTTTGTCATAATCAGCGGATAGTCGAGTGGTTGGACGATTGCATAGTAGCGATCAACGGAAATGCAGCAAAGATGCAAAATCGACGCGGTCGAAAAGTATACGTCGAGAGAGTTCCACACGTCGCACATGAAGTAGCCGAATAGCCACCGGCCGCCGGTGATTTCCACGCTGAAGTTGAAGCACATTGCCCAGATTGCTACAAGCATATCGGCAAGTGCCAGCGAAACGACGAAGTAGTTGGTTATTATACGTAATTTGCGATGGCGCATCACTGAGACGATGACAAGTAGATTGCCGAATAATGCGGCGAATATGATGAGGATCATCACTGTTGATTTGGTTACGATTAGGAGGAGTATCAGCCATGGTTGGGTGTATTCAAAGTGGTCTATTGAACTGGGTGAGCTTATTATCGATGGTGTATACACGCTGGTGATGGTTGTATTGGAATAGTTTGTTGTATTTTCACTCTCAATGTACATGGATGCGTCCAGCGTTCTTTGTGTCATTTTTTCACATTTTATTAGATTTTACGCATTTTTGTTTTTTGCAAATTTTTAGTGTTCACGACATTTTCCTTGTTCTTCATTACCTGAAATTGAAAAGATAATATTGTATAATACACTCGTAAAGTGAAAATACAAATGTAATTTCTAAATAATTCAAATTTGTTTAAGTTAAGTTCAACTTCAAATTGATCCGGATAAACACCATTGAACTATCGTGATGATGGTTGAATGTAGGCGTTAATCATACGTGTTTTTTAACAACTAAACTTGGTAACTATTGCACCATCTAAAATTTAAGTCATTAAAGCGGCTTAATGGTCAACGCTGGCTGGACGAACTGGGACGCAATATAATTTATTTTCGGACATGTGAAAATGCAGACGAATGGGCGAGCATGTACGACGCGCCTTGACACTGAGACGTAATTTATTTCGGTTTTGGTTTTTGGGCAGGGTGAGAGGGGTCATGACAAATGGTCACTGGTCATATAAATGATTTTAGCGTACGTTATTATAGTTTGAAAAACACTTTGACATTTATTTAATTCTTTAGACTTTAGACTTAAATTTTTAGAATTGCTTAAAATCATGAAAATAATAACAACATCCGTAGTATTAATCCAAAAGCTATTTCCAATATAATAAAACAACGAGACATCAACTATTTTAAAGTCTACCTGAAAAGGGAGGTGTTAAAAAATAGTTCGTCCATCAAGGATGAACGTGTTTGAACACTGTTTTCATTGGTTATTACTCATACTCTTCCGCATTTTACTTAAATCTATGGGTGAATTATAGAAGTTTTAAACGACTCTAACATTTAATTGCAAAATTTTACGTATATGATTATTGGCAAAAACCTAAGCCGAAATGCAAATCGAAATTATTCATACGATTACCTGCAGCCTGCAGAGCGGTAAAATAACTAAAAATAAACCCCATTTGTGTGGCGGTAATGTTCTTTTAATGTTTACTACTTTATACAATCGATATAGAGAGAGATAGAGGACAAATGAATGCGAGCGAAATATGCGTACGGTACCTTCGTTTTCCCCACGATCATCGTGATTGCACCGGGAAAAAGGATTAAACAAACATATTTTGTTTTAAACATAAACACAACGCCATAATATTTAAATATGTACATAACTCGTGGTGTTTAGGTTCGTACGTGGTTTATTTTCACAATTAAGAATCTCAATAAAATTAATAAATTTCGTATTTACTTATCAAAGAAAATAAAATAAATGCAGATCTGTAGTATGCAAAATATAAGAAAGTTTGATGGCAAAAACATGATTCAAAATTAACATCCTCGGAAATTAGTAAAATGCTTGGATATTTTTTTCAAAAAGCATAAGTGAATGGGAGGTGTTAAAAATTGGCATAAGTGAAATGGAAGGAGTTAAAAATTGGCTCCTGCCCTTCAAGATCACGTGCTGCCATGCTAATCGTTTTATAATATCTTGAAACAATTGACAAGAAATTATTTCAAAGTTCATCACAAAGACAGAAAAATTCTAAAGTGATACTGTATTTTCATTGTACTATAAGAAAATCAATATAACACAAAATATAATTTAAGTTTAGGAAATGTAATAAATTTTATGATAAAATAATATGATTAAGAATTAACGTCTACTGAAAATTAGTTTGCAGGCATAATAAATTTATCAAAAGTTGAACTATTTTCCGTAGCGTCGCAATACAAAATGAAGCTTTTGGGTGTAATTTATCATCGAACTTTCTAAGCCGGGGTAATATCCGTTGTGAGTTTTGTATCCTCCTTGGAGAAACATTTTTATTAGATACTTACATTGCTAGTTTAACGCTTTTCGTGTTGTCGCAGTTGTTTTTTTTTTTTTTTTGATATATTCCGTGAGCTGTGAACTCTGTGATTGTAGAGCGAGTTTATATCTGTCGTTTTCGTGCACTTTAGTGTAGAGTAAGCGCGCGCGAGTTTTCGCGAAGCTTTTCGCGGAGATGGGCACGATTCGTGTGCACGATAGCCGCGAGGATAGAACACGTACTAACTTGTGATAAAAGCGTCGCGACGCCGCCTGCGGTGGTCGCACCGTCACTGCTCACCGAGGCGCATGTCCAACGACAGCTCTCGACGGCGGCAGCGGTGGCGGTGACGGAGTACACCTGCGAAAACTGTGCGAAAGCTCGTGGAAAAGCGCGTTACTATACACTGGAAATATTGAAACACTCGGCAACTTTAACTCGAAAAGTTTTCACGAAGAATTTTAATAATTTCGATATATTTTGCGTTAATTTAATGTCATCTCATTATAAAGTTGCAGCAATATTGCGCGAGGTGTTGTATTTCTTTCGCTGGCGCTTTCTCAAGTTTTCCGTTTTATTCCACGAACAAATGTAAAATTATTTTAAAGGGGAGGAGTTATATGCTGGCTCCTCCCGTGGGGATTACGTACTTATGTTACGGGTTTTACGGGTTTGAGACCCAACAAATCTACGTAAATTCATTATTTTAATATTAACGAGAAAATGGGAACGCAGGTATGACTAATTAATAGTAACCTTTTCATGACTTTGAAGTTTTTGTAGGTGGCTTTACTCTCCCCTACATATGATTGGAACAGGGGTGGAGTTATGAAGTTGCTCCTCCCTTGAGAATCACAAAAGTTTTTATTGGCGATTTTACAGTCCTCCGGGTAACCGTCGCCTACTAATTGGATACTTAAATTCACCTATTCACTTACTCCTTCCCCGCTAGAAGAGAGAAAAATTTAAAAAGTTTCTCCATATAAAAACGAAAGTCTCGAAACTTTTCAATATTAAATTTGGCCCCAAGTGAGTTCATTATGAAGTTGCGTTTTGCGCTGATTATCTGCTTACTAAACAGAAAATGAAAGTGCCATATCTGCTTTCCAAGCGCATTGTGATTGTTGTGAAGATTTCGGGCTTTCGGCAGTGCTTTCATACGCCGACTGGCATTGCGTGGGGGCGCTTTTCTTGTGTTGTAATTTGGCAGTCGAGCGAAACAAACGCAGTTTGCCATTTGAGTTTATGCCTAGTTCGGGAAAGCTTGTAGCCTTACACTTCAATCCACCCACCTTCCTCCATCTTCACAGCTTGCCACTTTTCACAGAACAAAGCGAGCGAAGCAGTCGCGTCGACTTGTTTCGGGGAGCTCCTCTGGATTCGGATTTGTCTGTCGACAGTTTACGCGACTCACTCCACTCCTGCCTGAAAATGAAGTAATCAAGCAACTTCCACTTAATTACGGCTTATTTCTAATTAATTGCGACCAAATTCAATTGCCATATTAGTTATAGTAAATTATGTGTTCACACACAGCAGCGTTGTTTGTTACTTAACGTATTGTTAGCAGACGCAAATTTTGCACATTTACATATTGCTTATTTCAATTTGAAAATAGAAATGACATTTAAAAAATGATAATGATAAAATGAAAGGATGCACTTTAAAAATATTGAAACGTTGAATATTTATAGCTTCGTAAACATTTTTTATTTGTATATTTCTGAATTGATAAAATATGCAGTGGTGTAGCACTCAGGGACGACTGAAAAGTAGATAAAATGAAAGATTTTCACAATTGAAATAATTTGTATTTGGATATTTGTCGCAGTTTAGCTGCGTTACTTTTTTTACGATGCAATTAACATTTGAAAAATGTTTGTTGCGTTGTTGGCCTGTGTTCCTGCGTTGCATTAGCGTTGAAGACGCATAACTGCGGTTTCCGTAAATTCGCGCCTGTTGAAACTCGGCTCAGCTGGCATCCCAAAGCTAGGGACGGCTAGCACATGTGCGAATAATTTTTTTCCCAAATCTACGCTGCGTGGCTAACACTGTTTTAAAAATAAAACAAAAATAAAGCTGATCAGCAAGCTAAGTCAGAAACGGACTTATATGAGAAAGACACTGAAGAATGCATATTTTGGAAAAGGGTATAATTCCTCCCACGTTTTGTAACTCCTCCTATTTATTATAGCTCCTCCCATTTTTTATAAACTCCTCCCATTTTTGAAGTTTCTCCAACTTTTTCTAAGTCTTCCCATTTTTTGTTGCTACTCCCACCTTATGCAACTCCTACCACTTTGGTAACTCCTGCCTTTGTTGAAATATACGTTTTTTTAAATTTTTAGTCTTTAAATCCACATCTGTATAACTTTGAAAGAACTACAATAGACTGTGGCACACAATTTATCTATTTAATTTCAACAAGTGCCAAAAAAGTATTTTTGTCGTCAAATAACTGACAAAAAAATCACATATTTAGTTCGGTGATTGAGATAGTCAAGGTGCAAAATTTCAAATATGTTCTAATAGTACCATATGAATATCAGAATGATAATCAGAAGCCTTGGACTATATTCGGACAGATTTGAAAGATTTATATGGCACGTTTAACGCTCATGTGCACGTTCGCAGGATTCCGTTAAGTCGGAATCGTAATATTGGTCACGCTACTGCGCTAACCACAATATATACAGCCGCTTGCCTAAATTCAGAAATATGTATCAAATCGTCTTTCCTTTATTTCATTTCTACCTAACAACTTTAATTAACACTTTTCCTAGCGAAAATTTTATCGCCGAAACTGTTTTTAACCAATTTCATACTATAAAAACGTGATCTTTAGATTGCGAACGCACTGTATGTAATCACAAAGGTGTAGATATCACCCCGGTGGCGGTAAGTAAGCGTTTGCAAGTTGGGTTTTCGATTTAATCGCGACGCCAAACGCCGAGGGTGTGTTTATTGAATAATTAATTTCAACGTTCGGCCGTGATTGATCTCGAATGTGGTGCGCCCACACACACACACTGGATACTACTCATCCATACCTATCTTGTTCCACTCATTCAGTTTACAACAACGTGCAAACTGATACTTGCCAAAGTTTGTTTTTCAAGTGTACGGTACTTAAACGCTTATTTAGGAAGTTAGGTAAATTGTAGTA
The DNA here is from genome assembly GCA_027575185.1 of Mimaenictus wilsoni. Classification (NCBI taxonomy): domain Eukaryota; kingdom Metazoa; phylum Arthropoda; class Insecta; order Coleoptera; family Staphylinidae; genus Mimaenictus; species Mimaenictus wilsoni. The sequence goes on along the minus strand of JAODAC010018810.1, from coordinate 3,160 downwards.
ATTTTAGTGAAAGATTATGAAGGTTTTAGTGTGGCTCAGGGTATGTGATTTAAGTCCAAGGGAGGATTTACATGTGTACGAGGTGTTTACATGTCTAATGCGTGGATTTATCTTTATTTGATAATACTTTAATCCGTTTATTAAATAATTACATGTGGTTGAGTAGAGTTGTAGTGCGATAGAATCGTTTTTAGTTAGTTTGGTTTAGATGGTTACCTCTTGAGTATTACTATAGAAGTTGAAATATTATAATGAAAGTAACCTGCAAGTAAAAATCTTTCTTTCAATGGGTGAGGAAACTAAATTTCCGCCTTGCATGAAGGTTTCTGCTATTTTATTGATTGTTCCGTTTGTAGAGTTCATCTCTTATTGTTTCCTATATATTTTGGTAATATATTTCTATCTATCTATCTATTTCTATCTGTTTTCCCCTTTACAAGAAAAGAAAATTCTGTATTTTAAAGGAAGGGTAAATGTTTTGTATCTTAAAAGTTTCTCCCCATTTTCAGAGATGGCGTACCTTATAAAATTAATCGATAAAAAACAATGGATTAGTGACAATTACATATTTTCTAGAACCCGGGTTAAGAATAACGAAAAACCGCGTTTAATATACAAACGCGAGTAAAAGGTTTTTTCGTATCAAACTTGATATAATCTGGGATATTTTGTTTCTTAGGGTTTATATGGCCGTTTTATGGCCAAAGTTGAATATCCTTGGGCTCTCTGTTGCCGGCACAAAATTGAATGGAATGTATACATTGCGGAAAACACGGGGAAATCTCTAATCATTTTTGTGCCGTCTAGCTGCCTGCTACCCTGGCCATTTTTTGACCGATCGTCAAATCATTTTTTTCTGCTAACGACATTTAAAAATTCTACAAAAAAACAAGCTACTCGGGTTAAGAATAGGGTCTTCGGAGGACTTTTGAGTGCGTAGGCAAATAAAACTTGAGCAACAAAGCAGAAAATTGGATTTTAAAGTCTTTTGTTGAGTTTTCTTCTCAGACGTGGTCGTCACAAATGCTCCTCTTTCATAATGTATCATAATTTTGACAGGTCAATGTCAAACGTTTAACTAATATACTTTAATCCGTTTATTTAATAATTACATATGGTTGAGTAGAGTTGTAATAAGGTAAAATTGTTTTTAGTCAGTTTGATGAAGATGGTTACATCTTGAGTATTTCTTTAGAAGTTGATATATTATAAAGAAAGTAACCTGTTATTAAAAATCTGCTTTTCAATGGAGAGGAAACTAGATTTTCGTCTTTCTTGAAGGTTTCTGCTAATTTATTGATTGTTCCGCTTGTAGAGTTCTTCCTTTATCGTTTCCTATATATTTTGGTAATAGATTTCTATCTAAGTATTTTCCCCCTTGCAGGAAAAGAAGATTTCTGTATTTTAAAGGAGGGGTAAATGTTATGAACGTTGAAAGTTTCTCCCCATTTTCAGAGATGGCGTACCTTATAAAAGTAATCAATAAAATGGATAGTGGCAATTATATATCTTCTGAAACCCGGGTTAGGAATAACGAAAAACCGAGTTTAACAAAAAAACGCAAGTAAATAGTTTCTTAGTATCAAACTTCGGCTATTTTGTTTCCTTGGGTTTACGTGAATACAAAAAGACAAAAATCAGCTTCAACAAACAATAAGTATATTCATTAATCGCAGTAAGATACATTTGAATGATGTCACACACTTGATCCTCTCCCGAATATACGCATAGATATATTTCTTCTTCATTTTATTTAAGTTTAAATGTCACAGCAAATAATCGAATCAACTTTGACATCGTTTACAAAATAGGCCCTACAGAATAGATTGTCATTTTTCATATAATTGTTATCATTATTCATTTGCTCCGTAACCGTAACACATAACACGTAAAAGTCTTGAATGCCAATCAGTGACATTGACGTCTCGCAACGCAAAAACACATATTCCTTTTGCCTAGAGATACAAATACAACGCGTGGCAATCGTACTAATTACTTTAGGTCGGACAATCGTGATAAGTGAAGAAGAGTGACCGCAGATGACAGCCAAATAAATACATCACAGTTTTACAATGAAGTTGTACACATAATGGAATCATTTGTGCAGTTATTAACATTGAATGTAAATTAACATCGAAATTGAGCTTGATGAACCAAGGAAGACTTTCTCAGCTAAATTTCTCCGTTTGGCGTTGTACCAGTAACAAATACTTCTAAACCACGTAAAAGAAACACAAATATAGTCTTGGGAAAAGTTTTTAAGTTTAGACTCGCTCACGTACCAAAAATACCTTTTTTTTTCTTCATCTTATAAATATTTGTGATCTTTCTGGTTGCTTTTCTACATACAATCTGCATTCCTATGAGCTATCTGCACCATTTTTTCAATTAATATTTAATTAGGTTTACGTTAATTTGTTTTTACAAATGTACACCGTCTTGGTAAAGCTCGTTGCATGTCTTCATCCCACTTTTTTATAATTATTCTTGCTTCTTCTCATTATTCTCTTCCCTATTTGCTTTGTGTCCTTAGAAAACCAACCGAAAATCAAGTTAAATCAACAACTACAACCTCTCCTAACTGTGCTTATTTCAATTACGGTTAATTAGTTAATCAACTAGCGCTGATTAATCGATAGGGTATCAATGAACATCTAAACAACAACGCTATGTGTTGACTAATGCAATTAATCTAACGTAAACTTTGCTCTAACAATAAGTTTAACTCGAATAAATAAGAGTAACTTTCAGAATTGAGTTGGGTTTGCTAAGAACGCGGACGTTTAGAAATTTTTAATGAAGTGCGTTCAAAATCAATCTTTGGAAAAGTTGAAAAATTAAATTTCTTTTACATTTGTCCATTCAACATTAATTTCTACAAAGTTACAGCTAGTTTAAAAGTAATTAACAAGTCAATTGTGTTTTGCAAGTATATACAGTGAGATTTTTTCCGACTTTTTTGGTAGTTTTATTTATTTTTTGGGGGAGTTACAGAGAGCAATCTAGAAAAAATATATTAAAAATACAAATATCACAGAAACATATAGTGAGCTTAATGATAAAGCTGTTTTTAGATTTTTTTTTCAGTATTTTACTTCACATATTTGCAAACATTTCTTGTTTAATATATAGTAATATATCTTTCTTAATTAATTTTCGT
>JAODAC010018799.1:0-20116 GCA_027575185.1 Mimaenictus wilsoni | reverse complement strand
TTAAAACGAAAGTTTATCTTGATCTCGCCTCCGCCCACGACTTTGAGCGGGAGAAGGCCGATAACACCCTCTAACAGTGGCATACCAAGCCGGGCACACCGCCCACAATCATACCTCGAGGCGCGCCCTGCCTGTCTCATTCTCTCCTTCGAAAGTACCCAAAAACAAAGAAATTACCTGATTAGTTTGTCCATATTTTTGTACCACATATTTGCGTCCATGTAGGTGAAATCACCGCCCATTGTTACAATCACATGGTCGGTGGAGTAGGCCTTAGTTTGGTGGGCAATGTATTCAAGGAACTGGTTAAGCTACAAAGCGAGGAAACATACTTTCAAGCAAGCGTTTCTTATTTCATTCTAAAAATACTGAAGCTAGTACTTCTCAAGCCTCATAGGAGCTAGGGTTGATTAAATTTGAATGGATAGAGGAGGGAGCTTCAAGGGCGTCTCCCTGACCTCTTCTATCAATTGTAATTGAAGTTATGGAAACTCTGTCTTCAGGGTGATTTAATGGAGTAACGGGGTACACTTAAGTCTTTGGCAAACACTGTCTGTCATTATTATCGTCAGAGATTTTGCTTACCCTTCGATCAACATTATAGTCAGGACTAAGCTTGTCATCAATGATTGGTTCGTCATCACAGAGGACGTCGAAGCAGAAGCCTGGTGGAGGTTGGTACATGTTGTACATGACGCCGGAAAAGAGATCGGCGTTCTGAAGGTTGGAGGGACTTGTATGCCAAATCATTTCGGGCTTCGTGTTTGGAACCGGAATTTCTTATCCTGGTAGTCGATGCGTAAAAGGAGGAGAGCGTCGAAGCCTAGCTGGGTGAAAATGGTGGCCATTTCCCGACTGTGTCCAAAGGGGTTGATTTGCCAGCCGATTCTTGGACGGCCACATTCTCCAAAGGTTTCATTTAGCTTCCTATATTTTTAGAAGAAAATATGTTAAATACAATCACTGAGATGAGGAATGTCTAAGAAAAGAATGGAATAGAACAAGAACATTAAAAGTGCACGGGACAGAATTACGGAATAGGTGTGCTCGCTGGTCTAAGCTAAACGTAAACAGACCTCTAGGATGGCCCTCGGATCGATTGGCCGATTCATGGACATCAATGACACAAGATGTGGATACAAGAGAAGTGAAGATATTTACGGCACAGATAGTACTGTTGATATTCGAAGGGTGGTATATAATGTGATATATAATAACATGAAAATGCCTATATGGAGAGGTGTAAAGTGGAGAGTAATGATTGATGATCGAGTGAAGTTGACAGTTGGCGGTATTTTGATTGTGAAATATATTGATTCAATGATGGGTTTGACAAGTTTTGCGAATTTTATGAATTGTTCTCCGCAGGTGATACACGTCTTGGTTTGATGTGGAGCTGTATGACGTTGTACAATCGCCCCCAAGTGTGCTTCACGCCGGATTTACAACCGGAATGGTTGCTGGCGTTGGTCTGCATTTTTGTTGGCTGCATTTGTATTACGACGACGATCATTCTGCTGGCGTCTTCGCATTGGGATAGGAACGTTGTGCCCTATGCAAGATGGGTTGGTTTTACAGCAAGTAAGTGTTTTTATATAATTAAATTCTAAAAATTTCTTTTCAACATTTCTAACAAAAATATAGGCATTGATAACGTCACTTCGGTACTTATCAATGTATCAGGTATCGCCATATCTTAACTTTCTATAATTTTGCTACTTTCATAACAAGGGAAGTAGTCAAAGATATCACGCATGCGTCGGATGCTGAGACAAGTGTGAGAACAGGAAGTGGATTACAGTTTTTTATCTCCTCTCATAGCGTAGAGAGCAGGCGCTAATAGTACAGCTTAAATGTTTACAAGTGTTGTTCTCTCCTTTCGTAGTGGTATTATTCTGTTTGGCAGCCGTTATCTTCCCGATGGGCTTCCACGTCGACGAAATCGGTGGACAACCTTATCAACTACCTAATAGTCATCAGGTTGGCATCTCCTACATACTCTTCGTGCTGGCATTATGGATCACCGTCATCTCGGAGCTATTTGCAGGCAAAGTATGTCTGCCGCATTTCTAGCCACTGCGTGACATGTTCGACTTCATCGAGGAAGAATTTCCTGTCGCCTAAACCGACTTGTTTTGCAATAATAACAACGGACTAGGCAGTTAATTCTCAGATGCAAGTATCTTTTTATTAAATAGGATTTTTTGTGAAAAGTTGAGATCTGATGGACTGTGATAAGGGAAAGCATTTTTGATGTCTTGTTTAATTGTACCTAGGAAATGTTGATATCATAAAAGCTACTCCTTTTAATTATTTCTTGGTAAAGCCTTACATGATGGTGAAAGAAAACAAATTGCACTGATTAACAGAAAAATAAACAATCCACGGATATATCGGTATGCAAGACTTGTTTTAAAATAATTGAGACTTGCTGATTAAAAATATGCAAATCATTTGTCTCTATCTAACATTTTCGAAATCAGACATAAATAGTAAATAATGATACGGCAGTTTTGAGCACGATGTCATTCCAGAGTGCCGCTGGCAGCAAGTGCATCAATAGTTGTTTACACACGAGTATAGTTCGGTATTTTTTCTTATGTTTTAAAAAATGATTATTATAATAATAAATAAATCTGAATAATAAACGGTGATCATGGCGACTAAGGAAACGCACGATCGTTTGTGCGTTTCCTTAGTTACACGTTAAATTCGTCTTTCCATTTTGGCGCATTTTTACTGCTTATTTCCACCAGGCCAGCGTGCGCAAAAGACGACTTTCGATGCATACATACGAGAAACAATTTATATACAATGGATTCCGCTAAATCGGGACTTGCATGTATTGTCCCATATGTACACAAAATAAAACGTCCACAAGCTAAAGCTATAATTGAACTAAAGCTATAATTCAATTTAAAACGTAAATTGTTTTTTGAAGGCATTTGTCCAAATTGATTTGCTTTTTGATAGATTTAAAATGTACAAAATCTCCTTAAAAAATAATTGCGGACATACGACTTGCATTTTCATCATGCATGAAATAGCACCTAATTTTACACTTACAAGTTGTTAGTAGAGTACAATGTCGAACGGACTTCCCAATTCAATTCAGGTGAACGTGTGAATCCCAAGGCGCCACATGTGCAACTCAGGCTTATATCGTTCCTATTAAACGAAATGTTGCCCGAAAAAACGTAGTTAATCCCTTACTTTGCGGATTTCGATTTCCTTCTTTTGGATTAGTCCCTAATAAGCGGGTGTCCCGATTAAGCAGATTCTACTGAATGTTTTACAAACAATCTGGTAATTCCTATGTCACCTTCAGACTCCGCCTATAGAATGCATGAAAAAGAATTAAAAATTTCTATCTTAAAACCCTGTCGTGATAGAGTGAAAACATTTTCAGATTTGTAATCAGCAAGAAAAGGTGCGTTAGATAAAGTAAACTACATACCAGATGTCTATCAGTGTCAATTGTTAAACCTCATGTAACTTAAATATAGTTACCATATTCACTATATATACTGACACATATACTGATGTTATTTAATAAAATTAAGCATTGATAGATGTTTTTAAGGAGTATTAAGATAAAAAAAACTTTTTTAATGCGCAATAATTCTTTATTTAATATTTTCAATAATTATTAATTAACAGGTTTCTTTTTTGGTTTCCTCATTATTTGATTTTTTTGTGTTTTTTGCGTTAATTAGAATTAATATACATGTTTGTTTTATATATTTTATACACTTATACTTTCATGCTCTTCTATTCATATTATTTGTTTAAATCTATCATGTAACTAATAATTCGGTAATCTTTTTTGGGTTTTTCATTTTTCGTGTTTTTTTGTGCAAATTATTTGCGTTTTTCTTTTTACTTTTTACAACTAATGTACGATAGAATATATATGTATATGACATAAATGTTTTATATATGTACATATTGCAACATTGTTTGCATTTGTTTAATCACGAAAAAAAAAAAACTGTCTTCATTATGTATGCTGTGTGTAAATTCTTTAGAATTATTTATAAGTTATTGATTAGAATAATAATAATATGAACAATGTAATCATCTCATGCTGTGTAAAGATTCAAAAGTATTGGTATAATCTAGGCCCGTTTACCGAGAGCTTCTCATTGCCGCCGATATTCCTCACAACGCTCGCATACGTTGTCGTCGCCGACGAGTCCTTGTAGCGATTGAAAACGTCATCGGCGGTTTCGCCGTTGTTGTGCAAACTCAACTGGGCAAAGTCAGCGTTGATTTGCTGCTGCCATTGACGAGGCACACCGATTTCTTCGCCACTGGCATTCGCTGTTTGATGGTTGTTGCTTGACGCAGAAGGTGCTGTGTCCAATTTCGGTGGTTTTCCTTCGGAGGTATCGCTTTGGCGAAGATACAACGGTTGTGAGACACCGGACGACGGCATCTGAGGGACGTGAGGTGGTTGTTTCCAATAGTGCATACCCAGGGCAGGAGGATTCGACAAATTTTGCATCGATTGTAAGTTGTGTGATTGTTGCGAATGGTTTTGCAAAGTTACATTCGGCACATTTGTGACATTTTGCAAAGCTGGGACATTTTGTAGATTTGAAACATTTTGCAAATTTGTAAGATTTTGCATGTTTGTAACATTTTGCAAATTTGCAACACTTTGTATATTTCCAACATTATGCAAATTTGAAACACTTAAATTTTGCAAACCCGCAAGATTTTGCAAATTACTAATACCATTAGTTGATGAAGTCCGAATTTGTGGTTGGTGTATATGATTAAACGCAGAAATACTCTGTTGTGGTGAAACCATCGAAGGATAACTACTAGGTAAAGACTGAATCTTCATCCCGTTATCAATCTGCGATTGGGACTCCTTGCGATTCGCCGTCATGATCAACATTTCGAACTGTTTCGCGGCTTCGGGGCCCTTATTCGTGAATAAAGTATAATACCATCTTTGTTGATTCGCCAACGGTTGAAGCAACATCTCGGCGAGGGACATATTCGTCGGCAGTAAATTAATATAATCTGAAAGCCCCGAAAACGATGAAGTTGGCGGTGCAAACTGTTTAATCGCCTGAACCTGATTAACAGCAGGCAACTCCGGAAAATGGACATTATTTCGAAACTGTATTCCCACACCGTCCTCCTTTACAACCGGAGGTAAAGAACTACGTTGAATAACCTGTGGTGGTACGCCTCTAGGCGAGGGCGATGCCATGAAATACTGCAGAGGAATGTTCGCTAAATTCTGCATGTTCAACATGTTAATCTGCGGTGGTAGAAAGACGCCTGTAATCATCGGCATCACAGGTGGATTCGCAACAGGTCTAACCACAGGTTGTGATTGTGGTAGAACCAAAACTGGACTTTGAATGAACTTCTGTAGAGGTCGGAGGTATTCCTGCTGCATCGATCTTGGAATAAACTCAGGAGCAAGTGGATTTAAGGTGTAGGTCTTTTTCAACTCGACACCATCCAGTTGATTACGCAGCGACAACCAGGTGATGCCAAAAAGCGATTTATTCTCGTCGCAGATTTGTATAAAGCGCTCCCAGACTTTGCTGCAACGTCCTGCTGAGCACAACGAGATTGGATCACCGACAACGGCGACCAAACTCTGTGCCCTTGTGATTGCCGTGTTTAAAAGCTTCGAATTCGATAGAAAACCAAAATCGGCGTCTTCGCCATCGGGTTTCGACTTGCACGTGCGTCGTGTACGCACGGTGGACAGAAAAATCGCACGGAACTGCTTACCCTGAACGTTTAACACTCGCTCGACGGAAATACCATACAATCGACGTTTACGCAACTCGGAACGAATTCTCAACACCTGATCGGAATACGGTGTCATGATACCAATACTTTGATCATCAAACTTTCCCCATGCCGATGGCCATAACTTCTTCAATTCTTGAACACGCTCAACGACTTCATAAACCTCCGAATTGTTATAAAATGCCGTAGAATTCAAGTCTTGAATATCCTCGCCTCGACTTGTAAAGAACGTCAGAGGGTAAAACAACTCATGTCTCGGTTGTTTTCCACTCGAAATCAACTTTTGGTCGTAGAACGACTCGGATGTGAATTGAATAATCGCTTCATGAGCACGATAATTTTCAGACAAAAGTATTTTACAAGGAAATCCGTTCGGGTAGTGATCGTAGAGTCGTTCTAGTAGACTCACGTGTAGATTTCGTTCTTTAGCAAACGATGAAAACAACTCTGGTGAGAGTTGCATATGGTCACCGGCCAAAACAATCCGAGTGTTTTCGTTGGCCAATGCTAAAGGCATGATGGCTTCACATTCCATCGCCTGGGCGGCTTCATCCAGAAAGATGTGTGTGAAATAACCACGTGGCAAACCCACAGTTGAGAGGTACATCGAAATCGAGAGTGTCACGACGACGATGCGATGTTTCATTACATCTTCAGCGGTTGGGATTGTGAAGCGTTTCATTCCACCCGAAGAATTGATAAGGCAGTACTGAAATATTAAAATGATGTTAATGTAATTTTTTAAACAAAAACTTGTTTAAAAAGTTGCCTGCACTACTTAATTGGTATGTACATTACGTAACTATTCGACGGGTTGCCCATAGACTTACCTTTTGTACAGTCTGATGAACGGTAGCTACCCATCTTTTATGATAATAAATCCTCAATGGACGTGCAGTTTCATGACCGTTTTCGACATACGGGTGTAGATAATCTTTAATATACAAATCAGCGGCGCTGTTACTCTGCGTACAGATCAGAATACGGTTCTCCGGCTGTTTTACCAACTGTTTGATAGCCTGAGCCAAAGTAAACGTCTTCCCGGTACCAAAAGGACCAATAATCAACACCGGCGGAAGATGTACATACAACGGTGTTGTAATGGCCACCACCGCCTCCTTCTGCTTCAAATTCATACGTGAATCCAACGAATCTGACCACTGCCGAGACGGCGTCCATGGAATATTCGGTTCTAGATACACCTCCGGGAACACCACGCGAAAATCCGGGATTTTATCGATGGCATAGTGCCATTCGCAATAAGGAATTCGATTGAGTTGAAACTGCATCTGCGCATGAAACTCCATATCCGCTTTCAACGCCAATTCACTGACGATCTGAGCGGATAATCGTAGATAAATCATCGACTTGCCTTTGTCTTCGATAAGAGCCTCGTACACCTTCGTCGTCGGGGTGGAAGCAATAGCAGTAGCGGTCGAATGATCTTCAGGTGCTAGTAATACGGTCGTACAGTTGTTTAGTATAAGTCGACCGGCTGAAGTGTCTTCAGAAAGCTCTTTGCCGAGATGCATTAACGCGAAGAGCTCACCAGCACTCGAGTACTTCGCCGTGCTGCTGGCAGTGCTGTTCGGCGAGAGGAGGTAGCTGTGGATGATCTTCAACTTGAGACTGACATTGAAACGGGCTATGCACTCATAACGAGCCATTTCCTCAATATACAAAAGCTCATGCATGCGTGCCGAGTAGGTATTCCTCGTGAGCCGCTTCTCTTTGATGGTCGACTGTGACAACATGAAGGTTTCCGGATGGGGAGCTGGGTATACAGCGGCGAGGTGTTTCGCCCAGTCCGACTCGGTGTCACCATAGGAGGGTACCAACGAAGTGAGTGGCGATGTAAATTGTACAATTTGTGAATTATTCGAGTTCCACCTATAAACAACAACATATGAAGGTTGAAGGTAAGTGATAATAATAGGGAGATTCTAGATCCACCCCATCACTAAAATTACCTTTCACTTGAAGATAAAAGAATTTCCTTGCGAATTTCGTTAATTTTTTCGACGTCCGTCACAGGAATAACGTCAACACATAAATGTTTCACAATCATCGGCTCGGAGCCAAAATCAAAAACAATTGACTGTCGTAAAGTGCCGTAAATATCCGCACTGAAGATGACCTCCACCTGGGAACTTTCCGACTGATGACCCGACTCCACTGCACTTTTACGCAGCCATTCCTGATGATTCGACACATCGCAATATTTCGCACCAACCTTCACAGATTGAATGCGGAAATAAGCACGATGTGTGTCCTGGAGTAACGCGATCGCCTTCAACGATACACCTTCGGCACTTTTGAACGTGAACACCCACGTCTGGCGACGATTCTTCTCCGATAACGAGAGATTAAGTTTGTTATTGCAAACCACCTCGACAATGTCAATGTTCTCACGGATGATGGTCTCCGGAGCTAAGGACACAACTAGCTTATCTACCAACTGTTCCGTATAGGATTTGCCGTACAGTTCAGAGTCATACGCACGCTGAAGTTTCATGCGGCGGTATTCGAAGCGTTCGCGCCACTCCTGCAGCTCGTCGAGACCATGTGCTTCGATGCACTGCGTGCCATAGCGACACGCACTTACTTCGGCAAAGGCATCGCACAGCTTGTAGGAATCGGCGTCGCAACCGCGTGGCGGCGGTCGACAGTGCCAATCGCGACCCTCATCCGACATGATCACACGCTGGTGCTCCTCGGTTTGGCAGTGGCCGCGCAGCTCCATCTTGGTCGCGAACGCGATGCTGCAGTACGCGCACATGATCACGTCCATGACGTCGCCGACGCTCTGGAGATGTGCTTCCAGCGCGCGTAACTCTGCCTCCAGACCAGAGGGCGTACCTAAGCCATTTGCACGCACCGCTCCGTGGAGTTTGCTGAGAATTTTAGCTACCTCTGGCTGATTCGGACCACTTTTCGATGCTACCCATTCTTGTACGACTAATTCTGCTTCTAAAAATTAAATATTCAAAGCCGATATTTAACATAATAAAAGTAACAAGAATGAGAATCAGACAAATGTATAAAATCATAAAGATATAAACTTAATTTGGTTTACCTTGAAACTTGCGCAATGAAAATAAAGCACAAATTAATCGCTGGCGAAGCTGTGCGAGCACATGCTCGTGTCGGAGGGCGCCAGCGCACGCCCGTATCGCGCGCTGGCAGTCGGCTACGACGGCGCCGTAGTGCTTCAGCGCCAGAAAGCACCTGGAGCGCGCCGCCAAGTAGCGCACGATGTCATCGCCGGCGGCGGTCGCCAGCAGCTGATTGAAAGTGTCGGCGGCGCGTGTCCACTCGCCGTGCTCGAGCAGCTCAAAGGCGAGCGCCTCCATCGTCGCGTCGTCGTCGATTTGGTGCGGCGCCGGCGACGAGCGGTCTCATCGACGACATCTTCACCAGCCGCGCTGGGGGGCGGTTGGTCCGAGTGGCGAACGATGCGCCGGAACCCCAAACACAAGGAACGGAAACACAAACCCACCCACCGGCTGCTGCACGCTAAGCCATCACGCACGTCGCGTCCGCGCTAGCGCCACGTAAAAACCAAGGTTCGTCGTCACACGATTATTTCGCACCATCAACAATATCGTTTGTTGTTGAGTGTAAACATAGACATAAACATACACCCGCAAGAATTCTCGATTTGTTATGCTAAGGATGGCAACACTGCGTTATCTAGTGACAGATGTAATGCTTGTTCAACACTTGACTGTTATGACCTTAATGACCTTTGTTTAAGGTAAAGTTAGGAACTTTCCAAACTTAAGTCATTTTGATTGTTAAACACGTGCGGTTTTTAACAAATAATATTCATTATGTACATTTTATTAAGCTTGAAGTTAGTTGAAGGGATTTAAGAGACGGAAACAAAAATATCAAAAAACTAAAAATGCAAGGATATTTTGAACGAGAACAAATCATACTAATTCATGTGATTGATAGTTGAATTTTAGTGATTTTTTGTGACTATAAAAATAGAAATATCCCAGAAAGTAACGATTTGAGATGTCTACCACATCTGTGCCATCTGGGTTTCAAAGGCCGAACTGAACCCTTATATTTGTGTTTATGATTTGCTGTCATTTTATTTGACAGAGAAAGTAGGTTTAGCTTTATGCAAATGATGTAAATCCCTACCCTGTTCCAACTAGAATTGATAGTCTTCATTTTTTTCCGCGGACACGGATGTCGGTCGGGTCGAATACTTTGTCGAATAGGTAATCATTGCATCTTTATACACAAAAAATGAAACTGAATTTGGAGTGCGTAATGTTTGCATAGTGAATGAATGTGCGCATTGTGCAACGCTCAATGTGCGATAAAATGGATATCACGACGTTCGGTGGGCAAGCGCACCACGGGCAAGAGCGACGATTCCCTCGAGCAATGCTCAAGATCAAGTTTTGGTTCAATACGACAACGCGCGAGAGTCGCAACGCGGAGAACGGCGACACCAGCGTACCGACGAAGAGCCGCACCGAGAAGATTCTGCGTAGCTTCAAGCGTACGTTCCGTCGTTCTGGCGTACGCTATCGCGACAGCAAAATCTTCGACGACTCAACCTTACCAATCCCAACAACATCCACACCCGCTTACCTGGAGGTAATGTCCATACCACCAACACAAGAAGCTGAATCGTCAATTTCTGCACGAAACGCCGACGAAATTCCACCTGTACCACCACCACGACCTAGAATCGAAGAAGCCAAACCTGCAAGTATCTTCAAAGTAATCCTCCATCAATCATTGACCTTTGAAACACTTTTCCAATTTGAAATGTTCAAATTTTAGCCACAACAAGGTGGAAGATTGGTCCAGGAGCACAACAATCTCGCAAAATACGGCTGGTATTGGGGTCCACTCACGAAACGTGAAGCTCAAAAACTTCTCAACCCCGAACCGGATGGCGCTTTCCTCGTACGCGATTCCAGCTCACAGAACCATATCTATACCCTGAGTTTGAAGTCCTATGGTTATACGATGCACACGTATATCGAGTACAGCAATGGAACGTTTAAACTCAGTTCGTTGCAACGCGAAAGTGTCCCGGAATTGATCAACGCTGCGTTAGCCTTATCCGCCGACTCGATTTTGAGCTACAGTGTGCACGACCCACCGACACCCATCCGCCTGCTGAAGCCTGTTTCACGCAATATGGAGATGCGTAGCTTAATGCATCTCTGCCGGTTTGTTGTACGACAGCATTGCAATGTGAACGCTATCGAGGAGCTGCCTCTGCCGGTTACGCTCAAGCAGTACCTGCTCGAGGGTCAGTACTGACCCTGCAATATTCCAAAGTCAGGCGTTAATCATGACGATTTCTAGGCTCATGTTTAAGACGTTCAGAATTGCAGAATTTTCAGGTATGTGACGGTCATTTCTGAGCGTATTTTTGATACTAACATGATTTGTTTCGCATATCCTGTTTTAATCCAATAGAATTTTGGTTTATTTTGTAACTTAAGCAGAACCCTGATATTGGTTAGAGGATGTCAGTTTATTTTTCCTCCACTTTGATATCTAGTTTCGAGGGGTGTAAAATGGAGTATTGATAGGTATCGGCATTGATAATTATCGGTATACATAAGTAGTTACTAATGTATATTATTTCAACACTTTTTGGCAACTGACAATTTCTGCGCTATCTGCACATATTAAAAGTAAGCTCAACAAAACAGCTTTATAAATCTAGATGGCGCAATGATCACCATACGGTATTTTCTATACCGATAAGCATCGATCTTTTTGATTCCAAAAATTCCAATACATGACTCTTGACAATCCAAGTATAAATGAGTAAAAATAATTTAGCTCTATTAAACATTGTCAGTGGTTCATTCAAATTAATTTCACGATTATTATAACACTTCAGCCATTTTGATAGTTTTCTGACATCATTAACACCCCGGGAAACAAAATATTCATCTTTCTGAACGTTTTATTTCTTTTTATTTCAAAATTTCCAATCTGAATCCTAAACAAAATATCGCTAAAACACAGTGATATCAATAAACAAATTGATATAAACGATTTTAGCACTATCAGGGTTTCAATCTAATAATTACAATAATTTGAAACTCACATGGTTAAAACAGGGTGTGAAACATTAAAAAACACGTCGTCCAAAGCTCAAACTACAACTAGCTTTTTTATACATGAATAATGGTTCAAAGAAGAATAAGAAGCAGAATCTCCTTTTCTCTATGTATTGCACCGTTAAAATTTGTTTTTACCTTTATTACTGTTACAAAAATGTCATATTTTAACCGCTTTATACAATAAGTAAAGATAAACTCGATTAGTTGATAATGAATGTGATAAATGAATGATAATAACGCGGATATTCGGCCTGCAACGTTGATACGTTGTTGCTGATATCCGACTTTGTGACTCAGTGATGTGAGAGCAAATAATAAAAACATATCTTGTATTAGAACATAAAAGAAAACAACTCAGTATTAATATTTTATGTTTAACAAATCGCTTTTAACAAATTGGTCTATATATTTTAACTTACCTTGCTATACGATATTACGCTAACATTAGGAGGTTTTATTTAATCCTAGAATGTTTCGTGCCTGAAATATTAAAAAATGAACATTTTAGCATTCTTATTATTTGGAAGGACGCAACTGACGCCATCTGTTTGCTACCCACGCCATACATAGCAACGAATAAAGCTAATGCTTTCAGTCTACAGATGGCGTTAAAAGCGTCTATTAAACAAAATTTCGAAACTTATCGATATTTCTCGATATAGATAATTTTTCGACACCCCCTAGTTTATGAATGAATTTAAAAAATGCTACCGTCGTGAATGCAGCCGAAATCGCATCCTGGCCGGCCATCGAGGGACGATCACAATCCCGCTTGGAGCTGTTGATGAGGTCGTTCAGCTGGACAGCCTCCATGAGGCGGCGATTGAGGAACTTCCACGTGTTGCAGTAGTCGGCTGACTTGTCCTGCATTAGGTACAGTTCGCTGGCTTTGTACACGCCGGCGATGGCTATTCGTCGCGCATACCACGTAAACTGCACATGTATTATTCAATTACAGTCAGCGAGTTCACAATTCTTGTCCAATAATGACAAAACATATGAATACGTACATCAACGGAGCGATCACCGGCGTGATAGCAGATATCATCGACCATAGTTAGGAGTGTGGCGAGTGCCTGGGGCACGTTCGGCGGTAGTGTCATGATGGCTATCGCTTGTGGCCATCGACTTAGGTACGGGATCGTCATGCTGAGGCGCTCTTTGCAGGCGATTTCGACGAATTCGGCGGGTGGTACTTCTTTGCTTTCATTATTTTGTTGGAACTAGAAAGAAAAAGGAGATGAATAACATTAAGTATACTTTTCAATAAACATAAAAATGGTTGGAGTACTCACATCTTTCATAAAATCGACCAATTTCAAATTAGAACGCTTCTGGAAATAAAGTACAAGATCACCGCCGCCACGTGTGAACATACCATGCGTAACTCCCGGGTAACCGACGGCGGAGGCGCCTGCTGCTATCGCTTCCTTCGACCAGCCGAGTTCTTTAACGTACGGCAGGGATGCCGCGAGAATTTTGTCGCGGATTTCCTCTTCGTAGGCGTCGCCAGAGTCATCATGGTTGTCTTTTTCTTTGTTGTCTTTACTTGAGCACCATCTTTGCGCTGCTACTGTACATGAATCTAGAATAATAACAAAAAATTCTTGTCATGATGTATCTTATAAATAATGAACCAAGGGGATCAGCTCACCTGGGTTGCTCTATTCTGAGTATGGAATAGAGCACAAAATGCCGAAAATTAATAATTTCACACAGCATGAAGTTTAAGGAGTACAATTCATGAAAACAAACGGACAAAACTCTTCATAACTTATCGATATCAACAGTATGAATAGGACGTATCCCAAAAAGTATAGAATAGGCAGAAATCGATACTTATCGATACCTGAAGTACTGATACTAATCGATGTCGATACTTTTTCGATATTTCTAAACATAATTATATATGATAATGTATATAAATAATGTATCGATACTGATATTTCATCAACGTCAGACATATCTAATCAACATTTAAATTGCTTATTAAATCCGTCCAAGTATAAAGGTTAGAGTTGTTAATTGCTTGCTCTCATAATATTTTAATATTAGCTTTTTATGCGGCATCGAAACATCAAAATGAACAATTTAATTGCATAATTGGATAAAAACTACATTGAAAAACATGACTTGCAACATTATTGAAATGATATACAAAATGACCATTAATTGCAGCATCAAATAGAAACGGACGAAGTGGAAAACATTTACCAAAGACAGTAATTTCAAATGGTTGAAAACATTTCAATACGATTATAGGCAAACATATTAACTGCGTGCCACGAAATGATTTTAAAAGGACCCCACATTAAATTTAAAAGATGAGCCACATATGAAATTAAAAAAAGAGTGACTTTAAAAAGTGAGACTTGTAATAAACATAAAAATTGCATTAGATAAAGCTAATATCGTTTATGGCTTTTTTTATCTGAGTAATTCAAAGGTGAATCACTTCATAGACTCACTTTTTTATGTCAACGAGAAAATATAAAATGCCCTAAAAATGGTTTAAAATTCAATCAAAATGGAAAGATATTTTATTAATATTTATACATATTTTACACCAAACAATTTTGAATATTTTCAATACATTCCACAAGTCTTGCTAAGACACTCTCCATCACATCGAACGCCGTCATAGACGCATGCAACACTTGCATCTTCTCCATCACAGTCATATGTGCCAAGTCCCGACCGGCGATAGTCACAGACACCTGGGAAACCTCCCTCTTGTCACCATTCGCCGCCTCCTCCTCCAGCTCCTTAATCTTCAACTTATAATGCGCCTTGGATATCACTAAACCTTTCTTTAGAGGCTCCATAAAGACTTTATCAAGCTCCGGTAACAAACCACGAACGCCAGTAGCATCTCCCCGATCCTTAATCACCAAATACCGTAAGAAATTCAACGTCGGTATAATCTGATCCGCCAACTCCAGCATATCACTCTCTTCCTTCTTGTGAAGATGGCAAAATTGCATCAACAATGCAGCCAACTTCTCTCCCTTGTAGTAAACATTCAGCGTCTGTGTGTCCCCGAAGTTATTAAACTGTTCAACCAAAAGGTCTTTATACAAAGTAATAAGATACCCCATTAAACCACTATGGTTGACAATTTTGAAAGCGTTATGTATGATAAGATATTTTCCTCGTTGATCGAAACCAAGAATGTATTTACGCAAAATACAGATCGCTTTTTGACGTAACGACTTTACAGGACTGTATATTATGACTTTGGACAGGTATTCAGTGAATTTCGAATGAATATCATCGTCTAGAAGTTCATGAGGAAGCCAATTCACATATAGGAACGTTTTCTCAGCGAGTATCAGGCCTTTATCACTGATAAATTGATGATCATGCGTGAATAATTCGGTGAGAAAGTGTAGAAGATGTTGAAATACATAGATATTGTCATAAACTCGAGGAATTTTCGCGTGGTTTAACTGCAAGCCCAAAATCAAATAGAAATAATTGGACAACGCCAGTTTTTCAACTTTAACATCATCTTCGAAGCCTTTCTTATACTTCAACCAGTTAAGAAACTTGAGTGGATCCCTCGAATTGTTTGTGAGAACATAAACCATGCGTTGAGCCACCGAAAAACCGGAAGAATTCGGACTTAGATCAAGGCAACAGAAAGGTTTACCCAATAATTGAAGAAGATACTTCTCTATAATAGCACTGTTACGTCTGTTCTTAAATCTCGGTAGTATTTCTTCGTATAAATCAGTGATTTTCTTGTAAACTGCAAGAATTCGACACACGTCAAAGTCGATCTCATCGTGGACATGCATCAGTTCTTCCTCCTCTAGATTGAGGCTTTCCGGAGCTGGTAGAGTGGCGACAAATGTTTGTATTGCATTGAAACACCAAATCGCAAATTTGAACTTGTTTTCCGGTACTTTCAAAAGGGTTGTTTTCAGCGGGTCCATGAGGTAGGCGAATTTAATATCGTCTTCGGTGTCGGCGATTTCCTTATGTAGACTGAGGAGCACATCATCGAAGGCACAGAAATTCGTGACCTTTTCCAACAGTCGAACCATCAACTCGAATTTCATGAGATTGGCTGCTTGAGTTTGCTCATTAATGCACGTTGTAATTGATTCCAATACTTCGAAGGCATTATCGTTGATAAGTTCATTGTTTTTCGTACATAAATGTAACGCAGCTTCGACTTTATTCCCGCAAACTAGTTCGTTTAAATCAGCGAGGAATTCCTGCACATCCATCTCCAAAAAATGACTCAACTTTTTGGTTAAAATTATAATGAGATAGTTTGAATTATGAAGTGGTAATAGTTTAAATAGAATCAATTTTTGTAGAATTGGCGTAGATTAGATCAGCGTTTTTTTTTAATGACGCTTAGTGAAAATACATTGATTTGTACGAAATTTGAGTGACTTTTTGCAACCTAGTCGTCTATTATGATATAAGGTTAACTAAAATGGCACTTACATCGGAGAGTGCTCCTTGCCGAGGCGAGAAGAATCGTGAGGGACATGATCACAGGCACAGAGTTCCACCTTTGGAGTTTCCTTGCACACACCACGTATTTTATTTAGATAAAATAATACTTATTTGAGCTCCTCATTTGTAATATTTGTAGATAATATTTGTACACGTTCAGGTTGACGTATTTATGCAACACGCGCAGCAGACTGCACTAAAATGACAGACGATTGCATATGCATGGGTTAAATGCATGTCCCCTCCATTGCATTGGACTGTAATTATCTCATGTTTTGATTTATTAGTAATAGTCTAATTATACAAATAACTATATATAACTACAAAATTGCCTTTTTTAAATTGGCGGGTAGTAACAGTGTAGCCAATTATATTTTTATTATTCATGAAATTAGCAAAAAAACGTTTTACAGTGACTTATTTTATTCCACTCATAAATTATTACATGATAAAATAATTCTTGATAATTACATTCGTTTATTTCAAAGAAGAGAAAAACTTAGTCATTTCAATTAATGAGGCATGAATACATAGACCGTTAATTACTTTGACAGGCAATGAAACGCAAAGAAAAAGGAGAGACAAAAATCAAACCGTATTGATGTATGTTAAAATCTGAAAAACGGAAAACTTTCAAATGTCATAATCGTAATAATGCCAAATGTCAAATATCAAAAATGTGTCAATTAAATTGCTACAGTGTTCCCAACTATAAAACACAAAAGTAACTACAAAATTACTGCTGTCAAAATTACCACTACAAGAATCATCGCGAAGAAACAGGGGCTCGTTCGGCTCGTTTCAGTAGATGGCGATCGTTTCGGCAGCGCGTGTGTGTTGGGTGTTGTGTGCGCGCAGTTGTTTCGCCAGACCGGAATGTAAAACGGTGAATCCAGCAGTGCGCTCGCAAGAAAGTGTCGTTTTTCGCCGTTGTGATAAATGAAAATGGGCTCGTAGAGCGCGCCGCGCAGGTTGCTAGTGTGTGTCGTGTGCGTGCCGCCGTGAATGATGTCGACCCGATCGCAACTCACAAAGGATTTGAACGGTAAGTGAGCAAACACCCGTGATACCCTGCGACTTTGATATATATGCCTCCCCCAAAGAACATACACCTCCCGAAAGAAAACCTGTACATGCTCCCTCACAAACTGGTTTATGAAGGGCAACAAACCGTTCTTTACCGCCAGCATATTTTAACATTTATGTTTGTGATCCTAGTATTGCTACTTCTATGAATGAGATGTAAACATAACGAGATGACCCCTAGTTTTTGATGTGTTCGGTGCTAACCTAGTGTCGTTTGAATCGTTTCAGAGAGCATCAAAAACTTACTGGGCAAGCAGGTGAAAATCCTCTTTAAGAATGTCGTGCGACTGGAGACGAAGGGAGATAAGACTGAAAACAGGGTTTTGGTGAGTAATTGAGATATTTTCAATTTGGTTGACTATTTTACTCGGCGCGTGTCTGCCTTCTCAATACGTAATTGCTGTGCACGGAACACAACCGGTTGATTTGTTATTGAGAGCCGAGGATGAGTAATCATCGTGTGTGGCTCGAGATGCAATTGTTTAACAATTTAAGCGTGTTTACTTGCGGCCCACATATCGGTCAGAAGGTGACAATGGTCGTTTGGTGAATTTGAGGCAAGGTCAGGTTAATAAACGTGTGCAGATTAATGTAGAAGTCCATTTAGAAGGAACATTAATATTCAATTAACGAAATAGAGAAGTCAATTTACTGAATATAAGTAAAGGTTTTATATTAATCGTGTTTAAAGGATTAAATTTGAAATTGAGTAAATGTAGTATTTCCAGTTTTTCTTTTAATAGTTTCATTTATTAATTATTAAAATTGGGTTGAAACTACAAGTCTTAAAAAGTATTGATATCGATACTTTAGTTATTTGTATGTCAGATATTTTGTTTCGACATTTAGGTATCGCTACTTTCTATTTGAAAAAGTATCGATACTTCAGTATCTATTATTTCAAGTTTCGATTATTTCGATATCAAAAAGCATCAATAGTTTCGCCATAGTTTCGTCTCGTTATTTCGGAATCGACAATTTCCACTGTTAATATCAAAATGTATTCGATACTAGTAATATTTTGAAATTTTGATAACTTAAAGAATCGATACTCTGGCAATGATACTTTCAAGTTTCGGTTGTTTTACATTTTAGTACAAATTGTTTCAATGTCCCGATATTTTTGGGATACTTTGGTATCGATAGTCAAATAATAATATATATAAAATTAAAATGTAGACATACCAATATCGAGATATAACAGAGTTCCCTAGCGCACATTTGTTTCGGCTCTATGTTACACTAGGAATAATGAGGCTTGATGATGTTGACTATCGAGATATTGTCGGGACCTATATAAAATAGTAAATAAACAAGGGTATTGCGGTTATTTATATAAATTTGGTTTAAAGAGGGTATAAAACACATACTATTTGTTATATTGATAAAATAGTGAATTATTCGTGTTTTAATAGTAAGAATAAATACGTTTAAAATTTCAGTACATTTTGTTTTAATTAGACCAGTTAAAATATTTTTATTGCTAATCCAGAGGTGTGAGTTTGTATGTTATACCATACTTTAATTGTGAACATTTCAAGCTCATTTTATCACTCAACGGTGCATGAAATTTCACCTATTATATGGCTTATTATTCTAAATTAACTAGAATTTTATAGATTTTGTTGCATATGTTGTTGCTATATTTTAAACTCTTCAAACACACTATGAGTATGTAAATGAGAATGATTTCTTCATTTGTTTAAAATAGGTGCGAAACTAAGTTGAGAAAGTCATTATATTCGAAACTTGAACGCTAAAATTTTACATCTTTTACAAAATAGATGGAATTTTAATTAATTTCGGCATTCTTCGATTTTTTCCTGTGAAAGACGCAGCAAGGAAATTGTTGCAAATCTATTGTTTGAATGTCTTATTACATTCCTCACATTATAGAGCCGTATGCAATTGCTAGTCACATGCGTTCGTCCTTCGAGTATCCGTGCGTTATTGGTTAATTAGAGTGATTAGCATTTCGGGCGTTCCTGCAACTCGGGATCGCCATCCCACTGTCATAAACTGGGTATATACTGAGGAGTCCTTATCGTCCGCATATTTGGATAATCTATTTATATACATGTACTAAACAGGAAAAGTGTGGCAAAAAATGGTGACAAATAGTCGGATATTCACAGCTTTATGCTAAAAGTATGATCACACTTGTTGGGCTGGCTTGTTAATTATCGTTTGAGGGTTTTTCTTTTTCTGCAAACGCCCGCTGATTGCATATTTTGACGCGAGGTTTTGTTATTCACCATGTCTGGCCGTGTTGGCTTCATTGGGCGGGCGCGTTGTGGTTTTGTGCAAGGCGGCGTGTTGTTCGATTGCGTCTCGCGTACGAGGCGTTCGTCATGCATTGTCGATGACTCACGTGCGCCCGGCATCGGCATCGTCATTCGAACCCTGTTATCTTGCATACTTGCTTATATTTGCTAGCAGGTAATGCAATATTAGTGATTAGTGATGTTTGCGCTATTCACAATCGTTGAATAACAGCATTATTAATTACGTTGAATTTGAAACCAGATAAATATCGATATTTATTTTTATCGATATTTCTTAATTTATTGGCCTGGTCACATTAACCCTCTTAGTACCGGCGAAAAGAACGTGCCTAAGCGAAGAATACCGGGCCGAATCGGCGAATTTGCAGAGGT
>JAODAC010018788.1:0-20119 GCA_027575185.1 Mimaenictus wilsoni | reverse complement strand
TATATATCTATAAACAACCGATAAAGGCAATATGTGCAAGATATAAAGAATATGTGTTTGTATGAAAACAATCGATAAATGCATAAAATATGTTGTATTAAATCCATGTTAAAGAACATAAAAAGGGGAATAAATTGATATATCTGGGATATTGTCCGATTGACGGATATGAGTGAAAAAACCCTATTGAAGTTCAGATTCAAATTCTCATAAAACAGCTCATTTTAAGAGCAATATCAAGAAGTTTTATAGTAACGGGATTGGAATAAGTTTGATATCATAAGAAAGTAGAAGAAGGGGAGCTTAATATTTAGTATGAGAAATCTGGAATGAAAGAACTCCTCGAAAATTTCGAAAAGAGCGTGCGCTAGTAGCGAGCGGACCAGTGAATAATTTTGGCCTACGCATGGCCATCGTGCAGCGTGCACGTATGCATAACAATCTCACAGCCTACTGCGGGCAAGCCAATGCACCACGGCGATCTCAGCAATGAATCTATTATGAACCCATTATATAGCTTCCTTAGCTATAATAACGTCATTTCAAGTACGGTGCTTATCAGTCTTAGGTTGCGTATATCATTTCTTAATCAAAATATTTAATATAATGTATATATTATAAAAAAGGAGTAGATAATAGTATAATGTACAACGAGCGAGGAATTCTTCGAAGCGAATGCAGTAAGTCATAGGAAATGCGTATTCCATGCGAATTGTGCACTATACTTTTCTAAAACTATTATGTGTAAAAATAATGCGTAGATTTAGTTTCCTGTTATCGGTGTATCGGGCGTTAAAGTTTACAAGTTATCTTTCAGAACGGAAACGCAATGAAGCACAAACGCATTGTGGCACTATGAAAACATTGCCGCATTGCCTTCTATAGAAGTACGTCTCTTTCCTGTATGGAATAGAAATATGTAGGATATGAAATATCTTAATAAAAACGATATTGAAATGTATATATTATTCAACAGGAATATGAAATTACAATTTATTGTTGGGCAAAACGCATTTCGGCTTTCGCCGTCAGGAGGTACTCACCAGATCAGTATAAATCAGCAAAATAAAGTAAGTTTTTAGAACATAGAAATAGTGTTTGTAATTTCGAAATATGGAAGTGAAATGTAAGGCCGAATGCACAGTAGTGCACATTGGCATGTGATTAATCCATAGACTGCCTAAAAATTGTTATTTAGTCTATAGGAATACTAGTGCATACTGATGTAAGGGATTAGTAACTATCTCCCGGCCCAATCCGGTCTCGCTACTCTTTGTGCATATGGGTTTTTTTCCGGGGACCGTTTCAAGCGAATCGCCCAACCTTCATTCGCGTTTTTACCGCGAAGTTAGGAGTTCGCGGATGGCGCCGCAGCTGCTTGTATTTACATTGAAAAAGAATTGAATAGAGCTATTTACTAAAGTAATCGAAGTAATCAGTATAATCATCCAAACAAAAATTTCTATAATTTCCTGTGCTTATGCGAATGCTTATTTAATGACAAAATATAGAATAAAATTAGCATGACTTCGTGGCCTTGCAAATGATGCAGTAAACTGCTCTGAAACCTAGAAAACCTATGCCATAAATGCAACGTATCTTAGGAAGCAGTTAACTACAGCAGTTTAATACACCCTAAAAATTAGGTCAAATTTAAAGTCATATAACTGGATGTCATGATGAATCGGACTGTCTATTAATATATGCGTGAATTGTATAATTAAAATATAAATATGTTAAAGGTGAGATATATAAATAATTAACATTGGTAAGATCGCTTTTCATGCAGGGAGTTGCAGGTTTAGATCCCTCATTCCGACAACCTCATTGACAATACAAACACAAAAAATACACAATGGCAATTGCAATCATATTTTGTTGTCGAATTTATATCAGGAAAAACAAATTCAATGCTATTAGGCATTAAAAATATTGTCTAGGCTATATTTTTTTCAAGAAAACATGTATATAAAATGATATAATAATACAATAATAATATAAACAAGCTAATTTTTATCAGAATTGAGTAAACGTACGTGCAGTTGGAATGTCAAATGCCTAAACTAGAGAGTTTTTTTTTAAGAATGCGCACGCAGCACATATTAGTGATTGCAATCATATGTCGAAGTCCGCGAACGCGAATGTTGCATGCATAAGCGTTATTGTTTAGTCAGAAAATTCTTTAAAATTTTAAGGAATAGTGAATAAAATTTTCCACGGTGAAAATTGCATTGTTACTAATACCAACTCGCTTTGACCGCAAAAAACCCTTTCAAATAAACTAATCAATTTAAACCAACTTTATATCCTCAAAAAAGCCCACTGAAGAAATCGAATAGACTGTGAAGTGTTGCATTGTCCTATGAATGTTCACAAAACGAAACACAAAACGCCGAATCGTCTTTGTCGTTTTGCGGGAGTTTCGCAGTTATTTTACGCCCTCATGGGACAGAATCTTGGCGACATCCTCCAAGGAAATACGCCTTTGCCGATCAAAGCAATGTCCATTAATATACAGCGTGTTCAAATCATTACGAAGACAGACAGAAAACTTTCAACAATTGACATCTTTTATTCACTAATACGTACTGTATTTAACAGCGACTACTTGACATCATTCGTTATCTATATTTTTAAGACAGCCGCCATTTAAGGCTTCAAACTCAAACCGAGATTTTCTCTGCCTACGTATTTCGAACGCGCTTATACGTACATTCGCGAACAACGCGAAACTCTTGCCGCAGTCGCATCGAAACAATGATAAAGCGATAAAACTCTTTAACTGTACTTTCTATTCATCCGCAGCGCGCACAATGCGGCAGTAAAACACTTCAACTCGAATGGAAGGCGGTGCGACGAAAATCCGAACAGTTTCGGGATACTCACCACCCGTCGTCTGACAGGAGAGGAACAATTCGCCATCTTCGAAGAACGGCCCGGCTTCGGTCTTCACCTCGCGACCTTGTGCGTCAAAGATGCGGGGCATGGAAGGCGGTGCTGTGGGGATGAAAAATTGCCATTAACTATCGTTATTGCATTGTGATGATGTTGGTAGTGGGGATCGGGCGGGGTACTCACTGACGAGGGTGAGGTTCACTTGAAAGTTGCGCGTCGGTGAGTTGGTGAAATCCACCCGACAACGGAAGACGCCCTCGTCGTTTCGCGTAACACGCTGGATTTTTAATCGCGCCCGCGAGGGATCTTCGTCGGTGATGAAGTACGACCGCGTGCCGAGATCATCACTCATAGTGAGATGTGATGCGGTGCTTAATGCGCCACCTCTGGCGTCCAAACTGCAATGAGATAGAATATTTTTGAGAAATACGCATAAAAAGATATGATAGCTTTTCTTATCTTACTTAAATTCAATGAATATTTTTATAACATATGCGTTTTTCACAAAACACATATCAACATTTTAACGAGAAAACTTGAAGTTATTTGTGGTTTTTGTATACGTAATTTTCTAATTTTTGCCAGACATTATTTTCGATTGATTTAGGCACAATAAGAACGAATTTCCTTTGCAACTTGTGACGCTAACAAGGGGCGTGCACGGATTGTCCTCCTTGAATTTGAATGAAAATATGTATACTTTTGAAATTATTTCTGTTGATTGGAATTTCGCCCTTTTGAGATTCAACGCAAATGTGGCGTCCAAGGCATCAACGATTGGTGCAACACGAGGCGTAAACAATGGCACCAACATATAGACCACATGGACGCCAGCGGTTTACCTAGGGTAAACCCCGTAAGAGATGGAGGGATCAACTTCGGGATGATCACTGAAGATGAACAGGTAAAGATTGCCTATCAAGAACGAAGCAGAAGAGCCATTTGCCAAAAAAAAACAAAGTTTGATCGTAAATTGGGTAAGGAATGTATTGCTATAACTTTGAAATTTTAAATTGGTACCCCTATTTTTAACGCAGATTCGAATTGTACGACTAAAAGTAAGTAAGAATTGTTGGAATAATTTTTTTCATAGTTGCTTCTATATGTGATAAAACATTTTTTTGAATTTTTTTTCAGTTTAAAGATCTCGCTAATTTCTTTTCTTGCCGTAGTTCACAGTTTATTATAACAGGTATACCTGGTAATGGTTGTACTATATAGTTAAAATGATACCCGTCGATTTCAATGCATGTACAAGTAACCCTCGGTTAACGCAGTTTTTACAAAACGCGTTTTTGATTATCGAGATCAAATTTTTTAATCTCATCCATATCCTAAACCGTGTTTCTTTAAGAACGCGTTAACCGAGGGTTACTTGTGCATGCACTGAAATCAACGGGCATCATTTTGAGCATTTACTGTATCCATTACCAGGTATATCTGTAATAATAAGCTTTGCACTACACCAAAACAAATTTAGACCGATCTCTCCTTTGGAACATAAATTCATAAAATATTTTTTATCGTTTACTATGAAAAAAATGTTTTGAATAAATTTGACTTTATGTCGTACAATTCGAACCTGCGTTAAAAAATAGGGGTACCCATTTAAAATTCCTTTGTTACCCCCACCCTATCCACGGTTGGTGGCGTTGGGGGGCTGAGTATACCATGGTGAGATTTTAACGTGAGAACTTCAAATATCTCAAATAATAAGTCCTCTAGGTATAAATTGAAAGTAACAATAAGTATGTTCCATAGGGGAAAAATGGGCATCGTCAGCTCCTCAATTCCATGCAGCTTCGAATTGTACGACTAAAAGTATGTAAATTTGTTCGAAATATTTTTTTCGTTGTTCCTTCTGTAAGCGAAAAAAAAAATCAATTTTATGAATGCATTTTTCAGTCTATCGCGCAAATATTTGTTTTCTTGGCGTAGAACACAGTTTATTATTACACATATACCTAGTGTTCGGCTATTATAGACTTAGGCGATTTATTTCATATATTTTATTATATATGGAACCTTTATTGGCATTTCAACACTTCATTTTATAAATACCCACTACCCTTCAAAATATCACTAAACATTAATCACAATTCCTAAATTAAATGATAACAATACAATAAACAGAAAAATAATAAACAATTAAATACACATACAAATAATAACAAAAACCCAATTTCAACCCCAGCAATATCACAGCAATATTCACGAGTTACTTCTCATATCGCTCTCCTCCTCCTTCTTACATTTATCAATGTGGTGATTGACGCCAACCCCATCCCTGTCTCTTCCAACCACACCTCTAATCGTTTTCCTCCCCTGCTCTCCTTCAAAACTCATTCCACCTTCACCTCAACACATTACCCTGCCAGGTGTTCCCAGATATCCAAGCCCTTCCCACATTACACACCCACCCGGTGCCCATCCATCTCCTCCGACCGACATTTCGCCCTTGCCAGAATCACTCTCTCCATCCGGGACATGTTCTTGTCTCCAAAGTACCATGGTCTTCGCCCGGTCCCCTGGACTTTCTGAAATGTAGGGTTATATGTGCTGCTGCTAACTCTACTTTGCCTCTCCTATTCTTCCACATACTAGACACTCTGCTCATGCACCCCACTCCCACACATTTTCATGAGCCTTTCATTCCCTATTCGCACCAATTTCTCTTCATACCTTGCCACTCTCGCAAATGTCTCCCATTTGATACTAACCCGTCGCCTTTCCTGCAGAACCACATACTCCGGAGTTGACCGCTCTAACCCCATCAAGTCCTTCAGAAACCAGTATATTTTATTATTTCATTATTTAATTTATGTCAGTTCATTATTTTATTTGTTCAGTATGTACCTCTTCTCGATCCTCGTGACAACTGTAAGCATTATGACTGCGAGGAGAGAGAAGTAGGGCTTGCGTTAATTGTTTTTGCCGCATTTGTGATATTTGCGCCGATAACCATAACAAGGCATACAAGAATGCCATCTCAAGGCATGCACGTATGCTAACCATCATCTTAAGTCATACCACTTGCGTTATCCGTGAACAATAAAGAACTTAAAAATACTGTTTTAAATGTATTAAATTTTTAAATGATACCCGTCGATTTCAATGAATGTACAAGTAACCTTCAATATACGTGGTCTTTAAGTAATACGTTTTTGATTATCGCGATTAAAAGTTTTGATCACATCGATATCCGCGATGTAAAACACGGTTTTGCGTTTTTTGAGATCGCGTTAATCGAGGGATACTTATACATGCGTTGAAATCGACTGACATTATTTTGAACATTTACTGCATCCATTACCAGGTATATCTGTAATAATAAACTGCGTAGTACGCAAAGAAAAAAAATAGACCCGATTTTTACATTGGAAAATAAATTCATAAAATTAATTTTTATAGCTTACAGAAGGAACTACGAAAAAACTGTTTCCAACTAATCTTAAATATTGTTAGTCGTATAATTTGAATCTGCATTATAAATAGGGGTATCCATTTTAAATTTCAAAGTTACCACCATCTCACCCAGTGGTGTTGGGGAGGGGGGTAGAGAATACCACGATCATATCTCCCCTATGAAATGGTTACCTTTTGATTACCTATCATTTTTTCGTCGAGGTGATGATCAATGTAATGGATTTTTATACTCTCTTCTTATAGTTCTTCTAGTAAACTTACATTTTGAGGGCATTATATTTTGAGACAATGTATCAAATTTATAAGAAGAATTATAACGTTATTTATTGATTATGTTATGTATTATTGAATCACCGAAATTGGTCTGTGAACATTTTGTTAAGAGATGTTTACATTCTCGAACGCACTAATACCATCATATTGTCATGAAGCATGACTGCAGAGAAGCTGCCTTTGACAAATCAATATGAACATTTAATCATCGATAAGCAACTTTTTAGGATGTTAATCACGGATTGCAATAATTAGAAAGAGAAAATGGTGATTATTTCTTCATATTGATATATCCAAGGCAGCTTCGCTGCGGTCACACTTCATGACAATATGATGGTAGTAGTGTATTCGAGAATGAAAATATCTCTTATGTATTATTGTTTAATTATATTAATAATTTATAAGGCAGAAGTGGTGAGGTGTATGCCGGTCGACGGTAGAGAAGCGTTACTGAAGGGCATGAATAGGGTGTGGATGGGAGAAGCTGCACTGCCGCAGTCCTTCACGCAGGGAAAGGTGATCCAAATTTATAAAAGTGGTGACAGATCGTTGGTCCAGAATTACAGAGGAATAACAATCATGGGGGCATTATATAAAGTGGTGATGATCATGGTGTATCGGAGGTTGGAGAGAGTGATAAAGGCAGGATGCCTAATATCCGAGTCCCAAGCCGGTTTTAGAAAGGGGAGAGGGACAACAGAACAGACTGTGACACTCGCGAGGATGATGGAGGAAACAGTAGCGCGAAAGGAAATGATGCGGTTTTCTTGGACCTTAAAGCGGCCTGCGACAAAGTCCCTCGAGGTCAGCTGATTAAATATCTAAGAAAACAGGATGCAAGTGAGGGGATTGTTAGCTGGGTGGGCAGGATATATGGTGAAACATGGGCTGCGGCAAAAGCGAATGAGCGGATGTCTGAACGGTTTAGAAGTGGAAGAGGTATGCGACAGGGGTGCCCGTTGAGTCCGCTTCTGTTTAATCTGTATCTAAGCGATATGGAGGAGGTTTTACGGCAAGGGGTTGTGATAGGTAGGGGTATGGCGGGGTGGTTGTGATAGGTAGAAGAAAAGTATGAATGCTGACGTATGCTGACGATGCGGTGCTCTTGGCAAGGACAGGGAAAACATGCAGCGTATGATTGAAAGGGTTGAAAGAGGACTGAGTGTGAATGTGGAGAAGAAGAAATGGATGCTAGTTAGAAATGCAGGTGGGAGAAAAATTGTGGACTGCTTGAAATGGAAAGAGGAAATGATCGAGAGGGTCAATGTTTTCAAATACCTTGAGTTTTTGATTAGCGCGAATGGTAAGTGGGGAGAGCATGTGAGATGGATACAAGGAAAGGCAAGGAGTGCATGGGGGTGTGTGAAACGGAAGTGGGGGAATATGTGGGGAAATAACTGGGATGTCGCATTAAGGTTATGGGATGCATGTGTCAAGTCGAGACTGTTGTATGGTGTGGAAGTGTGGGGATTGTGTTAATGGGAAGCATTAAAGAGAGAACAAACTTGGTTCATTAAAGATATGTAGGGCCTAGAAATATCCACCCCCAGGTAAATTATAATGCAAGAGATAGGGAAAATGTCTGTTAAATGGGAATATATGGGAATGGTGTGCTAGCAGAGGGGTGAGTGGGTGGAGGGTGAACAAAAGGAAGGAGTATGAGCATGTTGGTTTGTCGGAATTAGCGGTAGAGGAAATATTGCGGGAAGGGACCGTTAGAATGGTTGGTGCGTAAAAGTGGTCGAGAGGTGGAAGAACAGGTGCGCTAGGAGAACATAAGTAACAGCTCGTATAACCCCGCATACAGGCTAATACAGGTCATCGGGCAGAAGCCAAAATATATAACTAAGCAAAGAATGACCGCCGACGACAATCGCGTTATGGCCAGGGCAAGGTGTGGGAGTGAGGAACAAGGAAGAAAGGTGTGGATGGGGAACGAATATATGGAATGTGTGTTATGTCGTCGTGTGGTTAGGGATGTAAGAGGGGGAAGGTAAGGGAGTGGTTGGGAGAGGTAGGGGAGAGTGTCACAATACTGAGACAAATTGTGAAGGAGAAATGGAAACGGAGGAGAGGGATGACCAAATAGGGAGGGTGGGATGAAATACCACGGTTGTATTTTTATTAGTTATTTTGTTTATAATTGTTTTATGTTATATTTATTAAGAGTGTTAATGTTAATTAAGTCAGAAAAGATATTGTATAATGGGGATGTATGAAAATATGGGGAACAGAATGCCAATAAAGGTATCTATGTATCTATCTATTAATAATTTTTATATATTAAATTGTGGGCAAAACATCAGTGTCTATAGCCAGAAGTGATTACAAACGCTCCATTAAACGCATTCACAAAAGATTTCTATTTATATGTTTACCGTTCATCGACTACGATGATCATTAGCTCTATTCAATTCTCTTTCAATATAATTAGTCTTATTAGCCACTAACACTATTGACAAGAAGAATAATTCACTTTACTATATATCCCCACCGAGAATGGAACCCTGGACCATATGGTTAATAGTCATGGAACATACCACTGCGCCACTAGGCTGAACAAGATTTCAATTAAAGCAATATATACGTTAACCATTTTTGACCTTTTAAAATTTTTTTGAACAAAATCAAAAGCGAAAAAAAGCAAATATCAGAAATTATTTCAATATATGTACTGCGCGTATCAGAGTTTTCATTAAAATCTTTGGCGGACAATTTGTGCATGTCCCTTTGTTAGGTTAACCTCTTGCTATTTCAATAATTTCCCTGTCAGTTTTTATTTTTCTTTAATAAAAACTTTAAAAACTATTCTCGAATATGTGTAATACCTATTAAAAAAAACGATTCGATATTCCAAGAGTGTAATTAAAAAATGATAATAATGGTTTTTAAGTTTTAAATTACTTAGTTACTATCATATTTGTATTGATTAAAAACTGTCTGTTTTTAACGAAAGAAAACTGATAATAACTGAACACATTCTACCTCAATCAGTTATTTCAAATTTTCATCTCTAAAATTAAATTACTAGCACCGCAAACAATCATAAACATGAATGCATGCCATATTTAAACTCAACATGAATAGTAATTACTCAAAATTTCATTCTTTCCACATTGATTCTGTATATCCCTGATGAATAATAATTTTGGCAATGTTCACTCAATAGTAACTAATTTCAACCCGTAACGACCACATCACATACACTTATAAACCAATCAATAAAATCACAAATTATACAGTCCCTAACAAAAAACAAAACAATTTCTAAAAAAATCTAAAAAACTCATAGCCCAATCTTAAAGCGCAATAAATATGATCTAGCTAAGCATAATCATTCCGATGTATAAATCTAAATTTATAATCACCCAAAAAAATGTGCAGGCTAGAAAAAAATCTCTCTTAAATCTTTTTGTGGCACATTCACCAGCTGCATATCGCACGCAGTGCCACGTGTGTACACCGCGTGCATTTGCGGTTTTTGCAATGATTTATTGCATAAATTATAGATGAACTTTCGACTTTTTAATATGCGCGCAGCGGCCGCGCATAGAAATGAAATTCGCTTTAAAATAATAATGCAGCGACGAATGTCGACATACGCCGGCTAAAATGTGATTTATGTTAACGTTACTTATAAATGGCCGCCCCCGACCCGCCAGCCATCCAGCTATCCAGCCATCGGCGATCGCAATTGCGGCGGCAAAACTGCTCGCACTGCAATGTTCCAATTTATGCAGTTGCAAATCGGCGGCCGCTGGAAAATGCATCCGAAATTACCGAGTGTTCGTACAAATGTTTATTTCCGTCCACTATACATCCGCGCTGGCAAACGACAATTGCCTGTGAATTATCTTGAATTGTGTTTTAATTAAATTACGGCTTAATCGTGTTCTGTCACGATATGTTCAATTTTGCCTCGTGTTTTATTGCAGTCACCAACACTACAAATCTAATAGCAAACCTCAAATTGAAGTGTAATGTAAGGAACGCCCTCTATTGACGTTCAAAGTAAAACCTTTATACACGTACTTGACTTGGGGAGTAACCTTGTGAATGCAAGCCGAATTTAGGCGACATATACCTCAGAAACTAATCATCCGATTCTAACTCTTCTTTTTATCAGTGTATGTATTGAATCGACTTGAGAGATGGGCTATTTTTCAGTTTTTTGTTTCAAATTTAACCCTTTGAGATTTTGTTTTTAAATTTCTGCAAGCGATACGCAAGCGCAACACAACGCGACAAAGGGAGCGTATCTGTTGTGTGGATTGCGGATATCGTAGAATATCTACCATTCCGTTCGATAACTTCTCCATCTTGTTTAGGCATTTTACCTGTTCCGACTTCAGTCAGGGTTTAAGTGGTGATACCATCTTTTACGAGGTCTTCCATGGGATCTTTTTCTTCGTGGCAATTTATCTCGACCTATTCGGACTATTCTTGTTTCTCTCTATCCACTCTATGTGGTCGTTCCATTTGAGCTTTCGGATCTTGCACTATTGCACAATGTCTTCTTCGTTGCGGCAAGTTCTTGGTATGTCTTCGTTGTTTGTCCGATCTAGAAGAGTTTTTGCTTCTGTTTCTAGAACTCTCGTTTCAGCGGGTAGTCTCTAAGTTGTTGTCGTGCGGACACCTGTTTCGGCGGAGTTCGTCAGGATGGATCTAACTACTGCCTTGTATGCTTACTTTAGCTTCTGTTCTCAAGTGCTTATTGTTCCAAATCGTAATATTTAGGCATCCTGCCACTCTCAGACCCTTTTCGACTTGTTCTGCTACTTTCTTCTTCTGTGCCCCGTAGAAATCATGCTCAAGCTGCTTTTGAATTTTGATTTCCGCAATAGTTCATGAATTCCTTCACGGATTTTCTTGTACCTGTCGATTGATTCCTGTTTTTTCTCCTTGAATTTCCTCTTACCTGATCGATTCCCTGCCTAGGGCTTCTTCAGAGGCCCGTTGTATATTCACTTTCAGCTTTGTCCATGCTGTATTAGTGTTGTATTGCGAAATTTAAAATCCAAGATTACATAATGTTTCTCATATAACAATTTCTAATGTTCAATCAAAATAATAACTTCCAAATAGTATATAACTATAAAATCGAATGAAGGTATTTATAATTTACAAAACTCGGACACAGATGTTGCTAGGTGAAATTTGATTGCTATTGCCAATTGTGTGCACTCGTCCAGTAGAAAAATGTATTATTTGTGCCACGCAAATTCAATCCAATTCGCAGTTTGGCAGAATCTGTCGATTTGAAACGGCGATTTTATCTCCCATCGTCTCGCACCTCAGCCGAAAAAAACAGCGCAATCATTGCGAAAAAAACGTAGGGAAATCGTACAGCCCTGCAACGGGCAAAAAAGAGAGAGGACGAAAGCAATGACTATGAATGTCGCATCGTAAACGCCGATTTAAAAGAGAGATTTCCCAATTCCCCAAAGATCAGCCGGGAGCATCTTGTTAGCGGCGCATTATTAGGGAAAAGTTTCCATAGTGTCGTGCGTTTTTCGTTCCCTCGCTCAATCTCCCCGAAGGAGTGGGCGATTTTTTCGCCGTTTGTTTGGCAAACTGTCGGCAAAAAGTGTGACTGTTACACGTCCACAATTTAACATAAGTCTCGCACCTTAACATTCACAGTCCTCCTTGGAGTTTGGGTTGGTTTTCGTTTTGTTATCTCCTCTTGAAAAGCACGCGATTTAAAATATTGGGATATAAAAATAAAACGGGATAGCAAATGTGTTAGCGAAAAGTACGCACAGGACAAAATAAGTGTATTTTTCCGCGCTGACTTCCTGCTGCTTCCCTTCAGATTCGACTGCGGATTGATGGGCCGAAAGGCAAGAGTCGTAAAATCGCTGGGAATCAATACGGAAAATGGCCGCTAGTGCTTAAATCTCGCAAAGCAGAAAAATAAAACGTATTTATAAATATGTCTCGTCGTCACGACTTAATGTCAAACCTGGCAGGAGCGGCAGGAAAAATAACCGGAGGAGAAAAAAAAACAACATATATACGCAGCGCGCTGCTTTGGCGAGCGCAAAAACTCGAAGCACCAAAAAAGTAGAAATAATCAATTTATTCTGCCAGTCGCGCGATATATTTCGTAGTCCATTTGACGGTTCATGGAGTGGAAAGGAAATATTTGATATTGACGAGTCGCATAGTGGCGCAGAAAAGAGGCCGTCAAAAATGCATACAATTGCTTCGAACACTTGGTATATTTAATTTATATGCACTACGAGAAATTGATTAATTATCACCACCCCCAAATGTGGTGATAAATTGCGCGCCGGCAGATATTTAACCAAATAGGGCGCAAACAATATCAAAACGCACCGATAACAAATTATTGTAATGATGATTAAGCTTTATTAATTAACTCGGCGCGGTGTTAATACCTAATTAATTTTCATTTCATGCTATATTTCACAGTTACTATGGTGAGAATTATATAGATACACAATGATTACAAAGCGCCATCTATAATTCAATAACACTCTTTTAGGTGGTGTTGCCATGGTAACATGTTACTGTTATCAAAGGATGCAGTATGTATTTCTAAGCAAGTGCCTGCGTTTACAGGTATCTGCAAATAGCGCAATCCTGCTTTCAATGAAAAAAATCTCTTGGTTTATGAAACTTATGTAATGTAAAATGCAGATAGAATTAAATGTTAATATGTCGATATCTATATCTATCTAAGTGTGCCAGTGTTAGACAGATAGTGCTGAATTTTCTTATTACCTGTACAAAGGAGTACCGACCGTGTCCTTAAACCAGAATACCATGCTAACGTCGTCTGTGGGAAGAGGTGGAGTGACATCACATGGTAACTCGACATCCAGGCCAATCGCTGCCCACACAACTTTGCTGGAAACTGTAAATCGGAAATAAAGTCGGTCTAGATTATCAAATATTTAATAAATATCTTTTCTACTCCGGTTGAATAATGTACATATATCAGTATAGCTTTTGACTAAGAAATTATTATTTTTACACGTAATAGTCGTAGAAAAAACATAGAGTACCACTCGCATGGAATGCCCTCTCCTCACTCGTATGAGTGGCAACTCTTGCCTTCGGCACGTACTGCAATTTCTCATACTCCTGTGGAAACAGGTACCACCCCATGCTCAGTTTACAAAATAATATTATATCAAGCAAATTCATATCCAACTCACCAGAGTTGGATATGAACTTGCTTTAATAAAATCAGAAATCCTAATTCGTTTGCGAAACATTTCCATTTCAGGATGAAAAAATAAATGCGTCTGACCATTGTAATCAAATTATATGTATATTTTGACATGCCATCTTCAAATAACTTCATTTGCTAACACGCGTGAGGAATTTGTACGATAATATCTCACACTGTCGGAGAACAAGAGAAAAGTAGAGTAGCCGAGTAGTGGGGATAGGCCTAGAACTCGCATATATATATACTACTGTTCTGCACCCAAGCGTACGTATAAAAACCCTGGATGAGATTGAAATTCAAGTAAAATTCCACACGCTTGGTGAAGTATTATAATGAAAATTTAGTGTGCGCACATAAATGCTTATTTTACGAGTGTTTGCACATGAGTATGGCGTCGGTGGAGGCGGTAAAGCCAACAGAGGGGGTTGGCGGCGGTGACCGCCCGGTCGGTATTATTTAATTTAGATTATCTACAAAATGGCGGCGTGCATCGCACCCGACGACATATAACAATAACGCGCTGGCCGAAGGTAATCCGCCTGCTGCACACGAACAAACAGTAGTTATTGCGCCGCGGCGCGCACAGATCCGGGCGTAACGAGCTTTCCTGCTAATGCCGGTGACGGGTGCACGGGTTTCGGGGGTGGCAGTGGCGGCGACGGCCGGCGGTTGTACACCTAGAGAACCACCGTCGCCGCCGGCGTCACCATCTCGCGCCGCTCCCAAGCATACCGAAAACCTTTGGTAATTAACGTTGATTCAGAGATTATTTTTAATCTCGTTTAACGCCTGACCTCACCGGACTAAGGAGACAACATCGTAGGTTCGTGCTAAACATACACACTGTTTGTTTATAACCCTTCTTGTATAACTTTGCAAATTATCCATTTTTATTTACTCGAATATTAAAACTGAAATTTTAAAATGCAAACAAGAAATAAAATCCAGTATTAATTGTAGAACGTAATGAAAAATCGTTATTTCGATTGAACAGGATGGAAACGTGTAAAACTAAAACTGCTACCAATACTTCACTGTGTCATATTTGCAATGCCAAACACCACCACAACGATAAATTAAACAAACGTTAATTAATAAACATCGATGCGCATATTTGTACACGGCGGCAATAGACAGTTAGGCGCGATGAAATTTTCAATTACATGCACGCTGACATTTTATTAATTCAATCGAAAATCGACAAACATTACGCGCGCACGTAACAAACCCCATTGCGACAATTGCACCACTAGCATTCGCACGCCGACCACCCGTAAAAACAAATAATCAGCGGGTGTATTAATTAATAACTGGTTATTACGTCTGCTAATTGCCGGCTATGCAATTGCGGGCACTTGTAGCGTTCGGTAAATGTGCGACAATTGTGTGCGCTACTGCGCGTTTAACAATGCGATATTTATGCGGTATTGGACCAATTTCGGCGCTTTCTGCGAGCGCGAGTGGAATTCTTGGAAGCGCTCCATGATACACATATTTTCACGGAAACATGTGCTCGGCCTGCTTGGGAAGTTGGCATACTGTCACCGTAAAAATGTGGGAAACCCCCCGCCGAGCGTAATGAAAGTCATCTGTTCACCAAAACGCTGCCGTTTTGGATGTGCGCCAGGAACTTTCGTTTTCGCTTTTTCGCCAGGCTTCGAAATAGCTCTGGCTAGCTTGGGAGTAAACAAACCAGTAAGAAGACATCCACCTCACTAAAAATGGTATTTAAACCTTGAAAATTTCGTTGGAAGAGGCATAATCAAGTTTATCTTCTATAATTATAAGTATAAGACATCGTAGTATTTTATAATTATGTTTATTCGGTAAGAAGCATCATTTTTGTTCAATAAGATATTGATTAATTGCGGGAGTGAATAGCTGATCCAAACAACATATAACCAAACTTTAGACTACCAAAGTTCGAGACTATTTTAAGAAAAGAAAGAAATAATTGCATTTTTAATTGTGGGCAAATTGTATCTCTTGGGGAGGAACTAAAATGTGAAATTCAAACTTTGCTCTACATTATTTTCTAATATACATATCAAAGAATGCTCAATCTTATACGGATCGATTCGTCTTTAAATATACTTTGTTGTAATATACACATTTACGCCTAAAAGTTAGGTAATTAATGAATATTTACTTAAAACTGAAATAATTTATTCTAAAAATCACTCCCTGTTTTTGTGTTTCCAAAACCCTTTGGATGTCTTCATAATTAAACTCAACTTAAACAATCTATAACATTTCGGCTAGATAATTAATCGGAATAGCTGTTTCACTAGTTAGTGACAAATTTAATTTTAAATCGATTAATATATTATTTGTATACATAGAAATATGACAAATGTAAATGAAAGAGTGATTTTTAGAATAAGTCATTTCAGTTTTAAGTGAAAAAATGAAACACTGTCGCAGGAGTCTAAAACAATTTTCATGCGGAATATGGAAAGTTGTAGGATCTAAGGCTGTTCATTGTCGTTCATATCAACGTCGGGCACATCTCCACGGGCAGACCATCGTGGGAACTCATCATCGTCGTAAAATTTCATCGAGATGGCGTATCATCCACAGAGCTATAAAACATGAACGCTTGCTTCAATTATTATAAAAAGTATTAATGCAGTATTAATGCTTATTATATTAGCTACCACATTCTCCTTGAATTTTTGAAATATCTCATATAGTTTTTCAAATACACGTAATTATATTTACCATATAGTTTACATGGAAGCGATGAAATTAAGATGTTAATACCACATTATCAATTACATTTTCATGTCAAATTTGGTATCAATCCAAGAGGAATTTCAATCCACATTCAATGGAATCACTTTTATACTCATTAGTTTTTATTTAAACAATATTATTTTGATAATAAGCAATTAATAGAGGGTAAATAAGTAAATAGAATTACATATATTTCAGAAAATATATGAGATATTTCAAAAATTCAAAAAGAATCTGGTAGCTAATGTAATAATCATTAATACTGCAAGTTTTTATAATAATTAAAGCAACCGTTCATATTTTATAATGCTGACGATTAAGTGCCCTCATGATGGTTAGCCCGACGTAGAAGTGAATCCGCGATGGTCAGCCCGCGGAGAAGTGCCCGACGTTGATTTGAACCAAGATGACCGGTCCGGATAAGCAGAAACAGATCGAGATGATCGCAATTCGTGGTGCGAATAGAAAACCTAAATGCAGAACGCTGGTAACCCTAATTCCCACAATATCGTACACATATTGGTATTCTCTAATAGGTTCTATTATTGTCACGTCTTTGACGGTTGTCAAATATAGTTCGATATAGTCAAGTGCGCCAGAAAATAGTGGATTATAATTTATAGTTAAAATTTGTAGAAATCTACAAAAAATACATGTAGTCAATAATAAAATAATGCGTTAAAATGTGCCTTATTTGTGAATCTTCAAGAATGGACTCAATTTCAACAATCTATAACATTTACTCTAGACAATTAATCACAATGGCTGTATAATTAGTTAATGACAAACTTAATTCCGAATCGACTAAAATATGATTTGTACACATAGAAATGAGGCAATTGTAAATAAAACACTGATCCTTAGAAGAAGTTATTTCAAGTTATTTTTCTAACAGCGAAAATGTCGCCTTTATAAGACTCAAATTTTATAACTTCTAACGTACGTTCTAAGTAATCAAATGAAACACTGTCCTTGGAGTATAAAGTAATTTTCACGCTTCATCGATTGGTACATGATTTATACTTCGAGAAATGATGGAAATATGAATAAAAATTAAGTGTTTAGGACAAATCATTTTTGAAATTGGCAATGCTGTCGTCATTACAGTAAATTTCAATGATATATAACAAGATTTCTAAACGTGTTATCCAAAATGTTTGCAGGAAACTGTGGCAAATTTCATTATGTGTCGAATGGTGTATGATTTGTATATATTGGAGGAAAGTAAATACAAATAAAACTGAAATTTTAGAAGAAGTAATTTTAAGTCATTGTTCTATCACTTAAATCATCGCCGTTAATAGACTCAACATTTATATGTTATAATATCGGTTCTAAATAATCGTGGTACCGGTCCTCTTAATTTGATTAATTGCGTGAGTAAACAGCTGATCAATAAATGTAGTGTATATAAAAAGTTAGTTCTCTCGACTGTATAGGAGTAAATAATTACTGGTTTTATAAACAATTATAATTTATTTAATGTAGGCAACCCAACTTACACAAAGTGTGTCTTCCTCTTTGCACTTAAATAAGAATAAACAATTTTTAACTAATTATACAAGTACATTTTAAACTAATATGAAACGTAAGCAAGCAAAGATAGTCCTCATAACTCTGAATTTAAAGAAGAATCACATATTTCAGAAGGTTTAAACAATGCTATTTAATAATTTATGATTTAACACATTTTCTAAGCCGTCGAAAGGGCGTTATAGCTTTTTATATACGAAGACTATAAATATTTCGATCAGAAGAGGAAATTTGTCATTATATATTTTTTACCAATTCGAGCGTTAAAAATGTTGACAGACGAGCAGAAAAGGACAGAAACCCGTGAGGAAAAAAGTCCCAAAATACTCAAGCGCCGAAGAAGCAGTCAAATAAAGCATCGATACACTCGATTCCCAGGGCCGGCCGCACGCTCTCCCGAGGGACGCATTGCTTTTTATTGACCTCAAACATATGATTTGTGACTTTTACGAGCGCCAACAGCGACGACAAATTCCGATATTTTTCAAGTCGCAAAACGCGGAATTCGTCAAAACCTACAACCTGAAATACGTTTTGGCAAGCACGCTTAATTTACAGCAGATTAGAATCGCGAACTGTGTAACCATCTCAACATCTCTCAAGCAGTTAGATTTTAATAACCGCACATAGTTGCGACGCGCTGGCGCCACATTCGGCCTGGTTGTTTTTTCTCGGTCGTCTACCGTGAAAAAAGACATTCCCATGCTGCATAGTAGCGTTTCTAAAGATGGCCCGAGGAAAAAAATGTAAAAGAAGGTATAAAAAACATGTGTAGAAGAAGCACAGTGTGGCTTGAGTAACATGTGTGTTTTTCTTGAAATTGTTCTTTATTGGAAATTGCATAATTAAAAAATAATAATACCTAACTGTACTGGAATTGTTGATCCTTATTTTGACCCTATCAGCCTTAATTACCAGACCAGGGATCAAATTATTTATGGCTTCCGAAAACCCGGATATTTTAAAACTCGAATTTCGGATTTTGATAACTAAAAAAACGGGGATTCAGGTTCGGATTCTGATATATTAAACAACTTTTTGATATCTCATCAATAATAAAACACATTTTAAAAATTATAAAATTTTAAATTTTAACGATTGCGTTTATGGATGCTCCCATAGGTAAATCAAAATTGTATTCATAGCACTAACAAAAGTGAATGGTATAACTGTGATAATAATAATTTTTAATAAACTACAGCACACACGCAAATTTTAAAAATAAGCATGTTGTTGTAACTACTAACGATTGTAGACTTGTTCGAAAACCTTTCATAATATTTTGTATTCAAATAACTGGCAGTTAAACATGATGCGAGTATTCTTTTAGATCATCGCGGTTCAAATCAACTATTTTGATGTGAAAAACACGATTTTTGTCATTGTTTTACAAGTTTAATTGATAAATGGTACGATGTACATTGTACGGTATTGACGGATACATCAGCTCATTTCGGTACCTCAAACAAAAGCCAATTATGACTCAGAATTTAACAATATTTTACATATCGCGAATAGTAATGGCTACCGAGACAAGTGGATATATCAAATTTTTCAGAGAAAAAACACAAAACTAACCCAAAACTTATTCTTTCCCGTAAATAGAGAACCTCTCAATACCTCCCAATACATAAAAATCCCTCATTTAGGCAAAATCACGCACAGCATCACTAACTACCTCAAGAAACTTCAATTAAAAACTGCTATTTATAACCCCAACACACTCAAAACTCTAACCAACACCAAATTAAAATCGAAAAACGATTACATCCACAACTCCGGTGTTTATCAGATCAAATGTTCGAACTACAATAAAATATATATTGGACAAACTGGCCGCAAATTCGAAACGTGGTTTAAAGACTATTTGCGCATCACTGACAGCTCGGAAAATCAAAACGTCTCCTCTCTCACCCACCACCTCATTTTCAACTACCATCGCTGCACTATCGATAACCTAAGCCAGCTACACCCTTGCAATAAAATCTATAAGCTCAATGTCTTGGAGGCAATATACATCCAGCAGGCTATTTCAAAAAACCCGGACCTCGT
>JAODAC010018777.1:0-20126 GCA_027575185.1 Mimaenictus wilsoni | reverse complement strand
TATGTATATATGTACGATATTCATTTCGGTGTAATGATTTTACAAAATTGTATAGTTTTGCTCGTTTTCTCTCATACTTTTATGCCTATGAAGTGAAAAATCTGTCCTTGTTTTTTTTTCTAATTCTCTGGCATTGTAAGTTTCACAGAATGACGCTAAACTTGTTGATGTAAAGCAAAACAACAAAAAAAAACACTTTTCGGTCACGACAGGCGTTCATCCGATTATTTAATAGTATATTACGGAAAAAGAGCAGTAAACTGCATATTACGCGATTACGATCCTTTTGTTTAGACGCCAAGGTCAACTTTAAAATTCGTGTTTTCCGGGCTGCATTGTCCTTTCGTGTACATTTCCGTGAACCGAATATTGGTCAAACAGGCGATGTGTGTCTTTACATTTATACGCACGACGCCATGCGTTTGTTTAGGCGCTATCGCCCCGTTGTCGTTGGCGGTCATTTTTTAGAGACAAAAACGTAATAGTATAAATTCGTTATAATCAAATGGATCACTATGTTATCCGCGAGGTATAGGTTGCGGGCACTAGAAACTAACTTAACAAAACTTGCTGGTTATTAACTAACTACATATGTGACCTTTCAACAAATCCAACAATTCGTTAGTCTAATTATCGAACAAATTCAACATATTATTAGTCATGTTGAATTTGTATGATATTCATTCATAAGTAATCAAATCATACATAAATATAACTACTTTACATCCAGCGATAAATATATTGCGACGTGTTTTTATTGCCTGACAGTAATTAATTAATATTCATCACCCATTGTACATTAGTATCATAGAAACGATGTCGGCGTACTAAACGAGTGCAAAATA
Source organism: Mimaenictus wilsoni (assembly GCA_027575185.1). Classification (NCBI taxonomy): domain Eukaryota; kingdom Metazoa; phylum Arthropoda; class Insecta; order Coleoptera; family Staphylinidae; genus Mimaenictus; species Mimaenictus wilsoni. The sequence continues at coordinate 19,281 of JAODAC010018777.1, read as the reverse complement.
TTTAATAAATTCATACCGAAAATACCTCTGCAAAGGCACGCTCGCGCATATCCAATGAACTTGAACTCACTTTGCGTTCGCCGCCAATCGGCATCATGTAAAAGAAAAAATCACGTAATAACACGAATTCGTTGTTTATGGCCGAATCGTGGGTGCCCACACCCCCGATCGGATTCAAATAATGCGGAATTGGAATAATAAATTAGCATGATTCGTTCGAAAATGATATGCATAACAAAAGGAAATCGTTTATGCTGTCATTTCTATAATTCCCCAAGAAAAAAAGTTCCATTTCGCAGGCGGAAAATATTCACAATTGAAAATGTAAACTTTTGAATTTTAGATTTTGCACATAAATTCGCAACGCAATTAAAACGAATCTAATTTGCGATGACTAATAATGGCACGTGTTCGTCATTTGAAGTCAATTAAGCGTTAAACAAGCATTGTACAATTAGAAACAAATAAATATAACAACATCTGGATACATAATAATGTATAATTTTCAGTGATATTTTGTAAAAACTCCGGAAATGGTCCATCCATTGTTTATTTTCATAATCATAATATGAATTCGAGTTTGAATGTCAAAGTTGTAAATTTATTTTAATCTTCTATTAAAAATTCCGCAGATTTGGCAATTTGCATTAAATTTTACGGATTTATATTTTGAGATCTTAATAGAATTTAGTTTACAAACATGCATTGGATTTACGCAGTTTGTGAAACATGTAGACAATGGTACAAGTTTAAATCAACGACAGACGAATTGAAGAATTGTAAGATTACGTAATTTCAGTAATGAAGTAATACCCACATCCGAAAATAAATATTTGTAAAGCGTCAATTAAAAACAAATTATATTAGCTTTAAGGAATTGAGGAATAATGGTGCAGATGAAGTTGTTATTCTCATTATATTCTACATAACTTAGACTTAATAGTTCATTTTAGAAGCAAAGTCCAGGTAAATAGGCAAGTAAGCAGGTAAATTTGGTAAAACCACTAATCCGCTAGTCGGTTTCGACCGCTCACTATTGTCCGCGGGGTATATTCGGTACGGGTTTGACACCGTGATGACCCAGTTCAGGAATCAGCTTGAAGGAAAAATTAATGCCTTTGAGGACTACTGGATCCATCAAAGGTCTGGAGAACATCTTTTTGTTTATAGGTAAGTATATAGAACAAATAACTGCGTGAAAGCTTTTCATAATTATTTGAAGAGAGTGATCAATGGCCTACATATTAATTTCTGACTATTTGTCAGTAAATTACGGCCATTGAGAACGATCTATCTATTAAGTTACAGAGTTTAGAGGAAGGCCAGCAGCAAGTTTGGACATCTAGGCGAAAAGATGCTGCCCGAGCGGAGAAAATACGCATTGGACAGGAACGTTTTGAAGAAGATGGGAATGTCCGGAAGTTCCTGAATTTTATGGTTCAAGATAACCCGATTGTCCCAGTTCCGCAAGTTCCTGTGCAGTATTGGCGTCCCTTCATAGTATAACTAGTAGTGGACAGCCCCGGGTAGCCTCGGGCATAACAACGTCGAAAAAAGATAGGTAAACAATATATTCTATTTATATTATATTTACATTGCCTTTACTAACATTCATATTATTATAGTACTGAATTCCGAGTGATTATGCAGCAAAACATGACCGAAAAAAAGATAAGTATGAAACTAATTCGAAAATTGCCACTGCTTATATATTTTATTTTTGCAGAATGTAACGCGGATGTATCAACGGCGAAATATGCAGGCGTTATATATATTATTTTTTCCGGTATTGTAAACGATTAACTTAACAATGAAGGTGTGGTCAACCGTACTTGAAAAGTCAAGAGCAGCAATAAAGGTTTCGGGGTTTCGGGGTAGACTCCACAGGAAAGTGGTGAAAGGGAGCATGAAGTGAATATAAAGCTTCTCATCTCCAACATCTTCTGTTGGGAACCGTTGTGCACGGTAGTTGAAGATTTTTCAAGCTTTTATGAAGGTCAAAACTGCAATTGATTATTTTACGACGTAGCCGATCCGATGGTGTATTGTTTAGGCACGTCCGGTGGTACCATCGTATCATTATCTATCTGCCCGCAGATCGGACGACTAGGCTTGCGAGTGGCGAAATGTGCGTCGGAGATGTTTGGGCAAAGCTGTGCCTAAGGGTAAGACTTTCTGGACACACCCTGTGTAAGGTGAGAGAGAGCGAGTGTGCTCGGATTGATCCAGGGTAGGTTCGTGAGGTGGAAGATTGTGGGGGAAAGCGTTGTGGGGGAGTAAACCACAGTCGAGGTGTTGTAACATTTTGTAAATAAATTTAGTCACAAGCCATACTTCAACGTGTCTACTTCTCTCCACATCGCAATCATCACTGTCAACAAACGGGTAGTTCGGGTCCTGCTAAAATAAAAGACCTTTGGCGTTTTCGTCAAAGGTTGATGTTGTCAGTAGGCACGCTGTTCGCAATATCATCCAACCTCGCCTTCATGTCATGCACCTTGCTTCAAACCAACGAGGCTCTGGCGAGCGAAGATAACAACAAAACCGGCACATTGGAAATAGCGTGACACATAATAAACTTCGAGGCTTATTTGCATACTTTAATAACTGCCAGCCCCAGTACCAAAATCGAGTACATTAGACCAATCATCATCTTATCTTAAATTTTTTTCGATTGCGAATCTTTCTGAATTAAAAGTTCATAAAATCCCACCTTCAGCTTAGTTCTTCTGAAAGCTGACAATAAATATATCACAGATCTAGACCATTTTCTATAAATCGCAGAAAATGGTCTAATGGTCGCGACAGAATAAACTTATTGATCAAAAGAACCTCTTCTAGACCAAGATCACAAACTTGGATATAATTAGTATTAATTTCTTTCAAGCACATTTTTAAGTCATAACAAAGAAATTGCAAAACAATTTTCCAAATTTGAAGGAGGAACTCGATTAATACTGAAAATACATTAATTCACATTTCAAACCTGAATTTGTTTTCATCAAAACATCGAAATGTTTTCAATCTGGACAGAAATATACTCGAAATTTTCTCTGAATCTAATTTAACGTATTTACGCATTAAAAAATCAATTAAGAGAAAAAATAAACATCACGTACATTAACGTATTTGCTAATACTAGTTATTCGCACTTAAATTTTATGACCACGCGTGTAGACATGATTTAATCAGTGGGTGTATGATTAGCGCAAGTTGAATCCGCCTGCAGCACTTTCGCGGCGCAGCCGTTTTCCATCTTTCGTTGCGAATCAATTTCGAGTTTATGAACGCAAGACTAATCAAACAAACAGCCGTTTTCGTGCATCAATCAGTACGTCCCCCGAAGTGCGTGTTAACTTTTTTCAGGAAAAGCAAAACAACTTAAATTGCGCGTGTGGTAAATATTAATGTAGGAACTCAGTAGGAATACCTTATCCGATGTGTATTTGCTTTATAAAAAATCTTAATTTTTCATGACTGGTTCAACTCGATAAAATTAATTCTGAAGCGTAAAAGTGTTTTACAATTGAAGAAAAAAGTACAACCGTCGCAAAGGAGGATAGAGCCAATGTTTTGAATTGCAAACGTGTGATGAATTTTACTCTGGAGCAGTTTCAGTTTCAGGTTCATGTTTTAGCACGATCTGAGAATACCCGATAATGGACTTCAGCTATAAGATAAAATATATTAGATACATTTTTTTAAAATAAATTAACACCGGTCAACACGATGAAAGAATGCCTTCAAATGACCGCTGTGATCTTAGCACAACCAAATAATAGGGCTAGCACAACTTTTTAAATGGGGAATTACATTGGGAAGTGAATATTGAACCGAATGTATTACTCTAATGAAATTAACACCGTTTATTGCAAATTGAAAGACAAATTCATTGGTGTTAAGAAATTGAAGGTAGCTCTTGCTACACTATGGAAAGAATGCAAATGAAAATTCAGTTATTCCCATAAGGAATACATTGTGACGATACCAAAATCAAAAAAAAAAGGTTTGGCAGGAGTTTTCGGCGACCGTTCTTTTCTCAGGTTAATAGATAATTTCAAGACGATTCTAAATTTGTATTATTTTTTAAACTAGCTATGCTTTTGCTATTTTTTATTGAATTTTAAGTAAGTAATTCCAATGATTGTCCAATAACGCGCATATGTTTAGCTCTTCTGCTATACAAACGGCAGGAGGGCTTGGGTGATTTATGACTGGGCACTTGAGATAATGTTTCACCGGCTTTATGCCGGCTCAGTAGGTAACAGCAGCGACCGTTTTCATTGTTCAATTTTTCATCAATTGTTAAATTTACAAATATTTGTTGTTACTATAGTTAATACCATGAGCTCCATCTTTCATTTCTTTTGTTTAAGACCAAACAGTGCAATGAAATATAGCAAAATTCGACACACTCTAGACTTAATGTATTAGTAATTATATCATGTTTGGAACCAATAGATAGATAATTAAAAATTGCATTCGAATGTGTCATCAAAATTTACATATTTTCTATTATTTTTAAGTTTTCAATTGGATTATTATTCACGGTTGTTAAAAAGTAAAGGTCGGTCGCACCACATGACGTACCCTTAACTTGCCTCTTGGGGCTTTGACAAAAGACACACGCCGACAACTGTACTCGAACGCTGAGATGGCTTTAAAAATTGTGCTAGTTATCACAGAAAATCTTCTAGAAATCACAGCCACTAATGCAATTTATATGCAAATTTGAACAATTTAATTACATTAAAAGCTCATTTGGAATTAACATCATTTTTTGCAAATTTTAATGCGAATCTATTGGTGTTAATTAATTCAAGCTACCTCATGCGTCTCTATTGAAAATATGCAAATGATGATAAAGTTTAAAAATTTTTAAAATCATCGTCATAGTGTGCTTTGTGAAGTGAAATTAATTCCAGTGAGTACATAAAGAAATATTTTACAACGCTCGTATTCGTATAAATTCTATTATTAATTTAATAATCATTTGCACATTTTCAATAGTGACGCATGAGCTAGATTAAATGAGCTAGCCCTATTATTTTGTTGTTGTGCTAAGATCACAGCGGTCTTCAGATGATGTAAAGTATCCTTGTTCCTGTGATACATTTTTCAGGTTCGTATGTTTACGTGATTTATGTAATGTTGATTAATGTGTAGTGTGTGATACCTGGTTCACGCGGAATGGAAAATATGAGTGTAACGAAATATTAGTGGAGTGCGTGGCGTAATGGTTACGCGCAGGTGTTGTAATGCAGACGTGCCGGGTTCGATTCCCGGTGTCGCTATAATTAATATCTCGCACTGCACACTTTTCCAAGTCCGGAATAAGAAGGAGGGCTAGGCAATGGGCCTGCAACTCGTTCCCATAAAGGTACCTCATATGCTAACTCACGTACGGCGAGGCCCGATCGGGAGAGGGGAAAGCTAACTTGTTCGGAAGGCGTTAAACGCTATACAACCGAAAAACAGACGAAATATTATATGAGATCATATAGGTAAATCATGAGCAATTAGTACTGATAAAACGATGGTTTTCTTTGTGTCCCACCTGTCAACCGAATGGTTGGTTCTATGACTTTCCGCATACGGCAGGTTTCATTGAATATAAGTAATATTAACAACAATGAAAATTCCCTGGTTAATTGCTATGATTTTAATGTAATTTTCATTATTCGTATCAAAGCATCAAAATGGGATTAATTATAAATGAAATATCAGTTATCTAAATATCTGAATAACCGAAACCGTGGATTGTAGTTTTCCAAATGCCGCGATTTGAAGAAAGTTAGTGTTAGTGTCAGTGAAACCCTACTTACGCACAATGCGTTTCTCATGGAGTATTTATATCCCTAGAAAGAGTATGAAAAAACAAATACCATTTTCTCTGCAGGAAAGATCGCATTTCATCATTTTCCAGGAAACGACTGGTACCGCTTGGTAAAATAAGTGAAGACTTAAATTGTGAAAAGCGTTGTTCGAATCTTTTCAATAACGATTGCCTACAGATTCGGCATAATTTTTAATTATTTAACAACATTAGTTTATTAATATTACCATCAACATTTTTTTGCTCCTAAATTCAAAATAGAGGTCATAAAATCAATTACAACTTATTGGTTTATATCAAATGTTTATAAGCTCAATCCTACCGCAACGAATGCATTTACAAATTCATTTCACCAATAAAACCCGCATAAACTAAAGTCGTCCATGAAGAAGTGAAAGATTTAGAACGGCGCCGCCTGAAAGCATCACACCGAAAAACGCTCGCCGAGCGCTAAATTTAAGCATTGTTTACTTTACATGCGAATAATGCACCGGAAATGCTTAGTTCAGTGCGCATACGCACAATATCCTAAACATGTCATAAGTGGGTGAGTGCACATGTCTTATTTTATACACAAGATAACAAAAAAAAACGTAGCAAAAAGCCTCAAAACGTTTCTCGAAAATTAGGAGTCAGAAAAACAGAAATAAAAAATGCTGGTCTGAAAAGAAATAGAATTTGTGTGAAAAATGAAGAACGCTGTGAATCATCTCTACCAAAATTATATTGTTCTGGTTCATAGGAAAAAAGGATGTGGAACCATTGCTCTCATGTTACAAACAATTCCATCATAATAAACACAATGCTTATACGATTAGAAAACTTACTTACCTGTTAATCGTTTGTGGCGAATAATCATCAAAATTCATTAAAAACACAAAAACACTTATATAAAAATATAATTTAATGCCTATAGAATATACCAGAATCAGAAATATTTCCACCATATTTTGACTTGGAATTGTTTTTCTAACTATTATTTTAATTGTTTGTAAAGTATGACTTCTATTTTTAGTTAGGTTAAAATAGAGTTTGAAATAAATGAATTTATTGATAATATTCGATTTTATGGATATGTTTACGATCGAATATAATAACAGGTTAAAAATAAAACAGTTTTATATGGCTTTAATATATTTTAGCTTAATGTTGTGCCTGAAGATCATAAATATAAAATCATATATAAAATATGTTGTAAAATCGAAATCAGTAAAAAATCATGGTCTAAAATAACTCGTTCCTTAGAGTTAAGTCCATTAGTTTATCATAAAATACTAGATTGATCTATGTTCTGCTATTCCCAGTGGGGTTTCCAAAGTGGGGTCCGCAAAAAGCTATTATTTATTAATAGTTTTACTGCTCCATGAAGACCCATGTCCCTCATGGAGTCAATTCGATGTGGAGACATGACATTCACCATTTGTGTTGATGATGCGTGCTATAGAAGATTCTTTTAAAGGGACCCTCTTCTCATCTCATCATTCTCATCTGTGGCACACACCCATTCATTTATTCCGATTCATTCCTTGATCACATGTTCCCAGGTATCCCTAATAGCCATGCATAATCCACACCTCTTATATTCTTCATTCATCCATTCCAACTTATCCTTTTGATCTGATCCACACCTCGCTCGTGCCCTACATTCATTCTCGGCAAAACTCAGCGCCATATTCCAAAATAAGCTGGTCTTCTACCAATAACCTGGACGCGTTTATAGTCGGGCTTATACAAACTGCTACTTTTTTTTGCCTGTTTTATTTGATTTTTCCACATCTAGCCATGTCACCATAACTAACTGTTCCACCATTTTCCCGTCCTTCAGATATTTCTCCACCAGCTCTCGGGACATACCTACAGCCTCGTACGCCATTCTTCTATTCTCTCTCCACTGGCTTTCCCCCTTCTGACACACCATATCAACACATGCTTAACCCATCTATCATCCGTCATTCGTGACACTTGACTCTCATATCTAACCACTCTCGCCACTGCTTCCGATTGTAGACTCATTCTACCTGATTCCTGAAGCACTGTGTACCCTGGAGTGGATCCAACCGCACCAAGTCCTTCAAGAACCAGGTTTGTTCCCTTTCTAAAGTTACTTCCCAGTGGTTATGCGATACTTTCCCCCATCCACTCTTAATCGCCCTACATGCACACCGCTTGTTCACACCCAACGTGTTCCTTCTATACTCCTGAGGAGCTAATATGGAACCCCAAATATTTAAACACATTTACCCTTTCCAACTTCTCTCCCATGCATACCAGCTCATTCATACCCTTCCGCGACCCAGGTTTCTACAGACCATTCATTTCGTTTGTCTCACATTTATACCCAACTCCCTTTTGTTCATATACCTCCCTAGCCTCTTTAGCATAGCTTGCATTCCTGGTCTAGATTTTTTTGTTTTTCGACAACTACGCCGCCATTCTGGAAGAATCTGATTAATACTATAATATGATTAATTCTAATATGATCAATTATATTGAAAAATAATTCCATAGAGCAAAAAAACAAATCAGACGATACTGTTTTCTTCCAGAATTATTATGTGCAACTCTGAGTAAGTGTTTCCCCTTAGATTAGCAACCAAGCCTGGCCCAGAGTGAAGAATATTTCTTTAACGATTACCACAGCTTAACATATTGCCGTGGATGCCTAACGATATTATATTGGATAAAATGAATTCGATATTTTAGACAATGATTTTTAAATTGGATGCAATCAAAACTTTGTAATTATTAATTTCCAAAATTAAGCTGACCATATAAACCAAATTTATTTTTACAATTTCTCTAAGTAAATATTTAGATACTGCAAGTAAACGTAGGCCATGTTTATACAAAAAATGCAAACATGAAATAACAGAAAAAGCACTTACTTTTCGACGGCGGCGTCAAAGTAGGCAGCGGCGGTTTCGTATGACCAGTGCAAGGTCGTCCAATCCTCGAAACACTTGAAGCTGACGCCAGCGATGAATTCGATGCACCGTGCGCAGATGTCATCCCCGACGTCGCGCCACCCCCGGGGGCGGCTCCAGCACTTTGCGTCGGCAAACGCGATCCGGCAAATTTCGGTATCCCCGAGCGTGAACTCGTCGACTTCTCGCTACCGGCCACCGATCTTGCATCCTCATTATCAGTCGCCCCCGACACATTCAACGCATCCGGCGTGGATGGCGAAGGCACCGGACTCGCATCTACCTCTTTCACCGGTTCACTCATTCTTTACAAACGTTTACCAACTATTTACAAATATGTACAAATTAAATTATCGCGTATATAATCTACTAGTAAAAAATGTTTAAATATTTAGCTTTTCCACGGTTCCCCGCTTTTTTGGCTGGTCATGAGTCTTTTTATCTCGCACAACTGCAACAAAAATAAATAATTTTAGTAAAATTAGATTATAGTGAAGTTGACTGTTTTTCAAAGGAATATGTGATTCCAAAATGAGAAACGAATGATTTGTATTATCTAGAGCTGGATTCATCTAGCTACTAATGAAACGTATTAACACACGTACTATTATTTTACTCGTCATTACCTATTTATATTAAGATTTAAACGTAAAAAACGTTGAAACAAACATTTTCCAGCATACAAAAATAATGAACGATACTCTCCTGCAAACAATTATTGGTGTACTTATGGCCGGCGGCACTCGCCACGCTTCGGCTTCTAAGAGCTGCGTACCCAAAATCGCCGTTTCCACACCTGTATCGTTATACACTATTTGGCATATTTTACTAAAAAGACATATACTTACGTTAATGGACTTACACCACTTCCAAAATGAGACCTTCATTAAAATAACACTTAAAATATGCTTCTTAATAATCTACATTTTTTACAATTAAAAGCCACAATTAAAGATGTGTTCATGTTTTATGCTAATTGCATTGTGATTAAAATAGTATTTGAAATATACGAGATACACCAAAGCAATAGAAGGGATTTGATATTCGCATATTTTATGTGGCAGGTTTAAACCGTATACATTTATAGTTTTAAGTTTTTTATCCTTCATCAATGATTTATAAAAAAATAATATATGGGGCAACCATATGCGCAATGAACGATGGTTTGGATTAATTCTTCTTCTTAATTAATCCTTGTGAAGTTCCTAACGTAACTTAATACATTAAAATACAAGTTGAATAAAATCTTAACCTCCCCTCCCCCCTCTCTAACCCCTGTATTCCAATAAATGTTTCATTAAATTAAGCCGAAATTACGAGATACCTTTTTTATGGATTTACATAACTTTAAAAAGTCCAGTCAAGTAGCGCAGTGGTATGGTCGATGACCACTGGCCATGAGGTCCCGGGTTCGATTCTCGGTGGGGATGCATATTAAAGTGAACCCTTCTTCTTATCAATAGTATTAACCTCTAATATGACTAATTACATTGAAAAAGAATTAAATAGAGCTAATGACCATGGCAGTTGATGCTCGGTAAAATAAAAAAAAAAACTTTAAAAATTATCGTTGATAGATATTTTAAAAAATATTTTGATTATTTGCATGCTAAACAGTTAAAAATTACGGAAAACAATTGAGTAAAATTCAAATAGTGCTTAATAACAATTATAATTATGCGGTAAATAATGAAGTCACATTTAGCTTATAACCAACCAAGCCTTATAGTGAATAAGTCTTGTACATTTAGGTGCACATGCAGATGCATTTATTGCGTGCAAAAGTAAGACTGTTAATTTCTCATAAAATTTTACTTTGTAGGCATATTTTAAGAAAACTATTTATTGTCTTGGATTATTAACTATAAAATTCATGTTTACCAATTAATATTGAACTAACCTGCCATATTTTACATAAATTTGTACAAATTCATATCACCCCAGGAACCAAGGAACATGGTTTCTCCCGATTTTCACTTATTGTTTATTTGTAGAAAAATATTATCATTCGAATCATTGTTTTTTAATAAAAAAAGGTATGCAGACATTTGTGATAAATGAGACTTATCTAAAAGTATTAGAATAATAAAGAAATAAATTACCGCAAATAATAATAAAAACTCCATTTTAAAAGAACTCCTTAGAAAATTAAGAAGTTCTTCATACAAATTTTATGCTTTTTTAGATTAAGAGAACCACACAGACGAATATTATCGGTGCACAATGAAACCGAAACGAGATACTCTGCAGAAACGTATGTAGAATACGGCGATGCGTCTTGTCGCGCTCCATTTTCGAATGCAACTAAACAGTCGCCGCCTCTGGCCGCAGTTGCCGCCGCTGAGCGTGAACTGGCGCCCGCCAGATAGCGGCGGCGGCAAAGGCGCGACGCCTAGTCTGCAAGCATTTTTCGCATTCTCATTTGCCGAATTACGCACACTCAAACGCATTCCATCGCTCAAAAAAAAACACATAGAAAAATGTGAGAAACCGAGAGCTTTCTGGAAGTGATCCAGCTAGAGCTGCTGCCACAAATGCATCCACAAACTACAAGAAGCGCTTTTGATAAATGGCCACGCTGTGGCGAATCGCAGAGAACCACTAACCTAAATTTCTTAAAAATATCCGTGCGGTATTTGCCGTGCTAATTTTCACTAATTTCATGTGCGTTGATACTACTTTAATTGGAACATGAATGTATGCGATAGAGGAAATATTATTGCATATGCATATTATTGACTGAATAATTGAGTTGATTAAATACGTTTGGTTAAGTCATATATGTTTAAATGTGGCTAGGTCCAGTACATTTACAGCATCACCATTAGCCTAGGCAAAAATTGTCTAAACTTTTTGCCGTCAAGATGAAATTCGATTACCATTATAAGTGGGGAGCTCTCCCATTGACCAATGGCAGTGAGGCGGTGCCCCTCATGGAAATCTTGTAAAATTGGCCGCATTTGGCTGACACACCATAGTTTGGGCACGTTAAGGTAATTAATTGATATTTAATTCATTCTAGTCTGGTTTCACCATCTTGAGATATCGAAAAGAGAGATAAGGGCTGCACTTCGAACTCACCAGATTTGTCTGCAGCCAGATTACAGGAAGAACTACTAGAAATCACATAGATACGGCAACGCTACACACAACGCCTTTGGATATCATACCAAAAACAGCTTTTCTTTGGGGATTCATCCACGATACTCATTAAATCGCCTGAATGGCCATCGGAATCAGTCCGTGGATTCGGAAGGAAACTTCGTCACACCGCCGGCGTCGCTTCGTCGAGCTTCGAATTTCGAGGCCCGTGCGTTCACACAGCGACCTGGCTTTGAGTTGAACTAGCAACACTATCTCTTTTTAACTACATTCGTTAAACAAGGGTAGGCATAGGAGCCCAAAGCCGAAGTCGCCGGTGTAAACGACGCCTAATGAACCTGTAAGTCGACCAAGACAATCTAGGAAAGCTAAAGCCTGAACTAATTGGTCAAGTATAATCGAGTTACCCTCATGTAGGTTTCAGACCAGAAGGGCATACATGGTAAGGTCCAAGCTTATGGAACAGGTTATGTAAAGGGATGCAGCTATATCCACGAACCTAATCTGCTCGTACAAGGAAACCACAAGTTTGGGAAACAAAATTCTTGGCAAAGATTTTCTGCTAGCCGAGGATGTGGGTGGACTAGCGTCCAAGATTTATAAGGTTTATCTACAACGTAGAACACTAGATAAAATCTTTTTTCATAGTGCAAAGGGTCACAGAGATGTAAATACGATGGAAAATAAAGGGAAAACGCGGACTGAGTAAACAGCCGTGGTTCGTACCGCGATGAACGCACTCGGTCCTCATGTACTTAATCGTCCAGAAATATCAAAAGATTTCATATCAACAACCAAGTTTTTTGTGTTTTATCATGTCAGGTAGAAGATGTAACTGGAACAGCGTTTGGATCGTAACTGATATATTAAAAACTAAACTTCGTCCACCTAACCGGTAGCTACTGCCCACATACATTACTCGCAGTACCAGCAGAGAAGGGTATTCCCGCCCTCTCATTGCAACCCGTTATGTTTGGGCCGTTCTGCCGCACCTCCTTTTTCCCTCCTTTAGGGCGCCTTTGTGCTCTTGACAATGCGTAACTCTTAATTTATGTCAAATTAACAGGAGTAGAAGTATAACAGGAATTAAAATTATTAGAATTGATGGGCTCGATTAAGGAAATATGTTTGAAATACGATTTAAAATGGGGCAGCACACCACTATATTTTAAGCAGAATTTGCCGCAAATCAATGCTGCCCTAACATGATTATGGAGTTGGGATAAACACGGCCCTATCAACATAATCACGGACTCAAAACCCGCCGTCGGGGCACTGCCATAACCAGTGAAAGGTCCCTGCTGGTAGCAGATCGTGCCAAGTCACTGACCAAGGTATGTGAAAACTACTATCAATATGCCCTTTTGGGGGCAATATTGACCCACCCTCCACAAACAAGGGGATTGGGCAAATTTTATCCACGATTTCAAAAAAATTAGCCTTCACTGGTATAGATAGTATAATAGGTCATGCCGCAATGATGTTGGCTAAAGAAATTCCTGTACCTACAGTGTGAAAAGTATTTATTAATACATTATTCAATGTTATTTAAATTATAAAATAATAATTGTAAATTTTGTAATTATTACATTTTGAATTAACTTTTTTTCGAGAACTGTATTTCATAAAATCGAAGATATATAATATACATTTTTGAAAAATTCCGAAACCAGAACGAATTAATTTCTCCCATCCCCAGCACATTGCCTATTATCCCTTTAATAAGGCAGGGACTCTTGCCTCTTGAATTTTGAGTCGGTGTTGATATCCATTTCCGAAGTAAGAATATATATCTTAACGTAAAATTAAATATCATGTGGAAAGACCAATACTTAAATTCTCACAGGTTTCACCAGATGATAAATTTTAAGCACTGTTTCACTGTTTTAAACTGAATCAAAAATTAAATTCAATCTATCAAAGTTATCTTTGAACACAAAATGAATGTTATCTATTTAAAATTGTCGAAGGCTTGCGCATTGCAGCGTATTTGATGTAATAGAGATTAAACGCTGGCAGTGGCTAGCTTAATGTGCAACGTATCATCCGGCTCGACCAAGCGAAACATCGACGCAGGGATGTCACGATTTCATGGCTGAATTTCCTCACAGTTTGTGGCGAAATTAGATCATGTAAACAGATACTAACATATTTTTCAAATCTCCCACTGATCGCTGTTGAAATCCAATAAAACTTTAGTATGATTTAAGCATTTTGTGTAAGAGACTAGTTTGTAGTTCTTAAAATGTTTCATGCTTGACAAATTATTCAGAAATTAATCAAAATTTTTAACATATTTGAGAATTAACGATATTAGGAGATAATAAAAATCCATTTTACACACTCATTTAATTCAATTTCTTACAGAAATGTGATGCTTCAAAGTGATAGACATATATTTGGATAGTTTCAATTTCTCCTTTTGATATTAAAACAAACAATGAGTTTTACACAAATACAATGATTGATTGCAAAAATAATACAAGTGAAAGCAGATCGAAATCGTCTCTATATAAGCAAACATCAATTCTCGAATCCAATGAATGTATATAATTCAATTTGAAAATCAAGAATCCTCGATGAAATTTCGATCGAGTACACAAATTTAGTTTACGATCATTTAGGGAAAAAGCATTGCTAATACCTTGATACATTTAACCTAATTTAACCTAACCTGCAAGTTGTATTACATAGTTATGCATACCTTCAACAAACTTAAAGACATACTGTAAATGAATGATTTCCTTTAGATGTAAAGCAATATGAATTCTTCATATCAATAGTATTAGTCTGCAATATGACTAAATACATTGAAAAAAAAAATTATTGAATTGCTCAATAAATTAAATAAATAATTATTTCCTTGTTTTAATCATTTAATGAGTATATGCAATATTCCACTCAATATATCCTAACGTTTTCTAATTTGACCTGAAGGTACCCAATAGTAGCTCCAATACTGACAGATGATGAAAGATGTGCATTTTTATTTTATTCTCAGACGTGGGTCACATGCCACACGACGGAGAGGGGTCGATTTAAGATGATTTCCAATTCAGCATATTTTCCGATATTTCTTGAAACCAGAATATCGATATTACACCCTCGATATACAAATATTTATTGAACACTAGACATACTTTTCTATTCTAGACACCTTTGCGTTCGCCGGAGGTAGTCAACTTTTGTCAAAAAAATTTAATAATACTTTGAACATACGTTCAAAACTTTTTCGACCTTGACAAAATGTCATGTTTTGAAAATAATCCCAGAAGCCAAACAAGGGGAGTTCTAGCCCAAATTTACGTGTTATTTTAGATGGGCCTAAAATCGGCGAAAAGTGGTGGGGATGAAAAAAATGTGACCAATGAGAATCGAGTATAAATTAATATAAATTTTAACTTTATCATAATTTCCCTTTTGAAGCTTCTACAACTTTTTGGGCAAAATTGCAAAATTTTGAACAAAGAAAAGAGCTTCTAAAAAATCGTACCCAGTGTTTCCCAAACATATGCCATGCCCCACCTTAGCTTTTCTTAAATCTTTTGTCCCCCTGTCAAACAACAAGTCAAATATGCGCTAAAGGCGGACCCTGCGCCTAGGACCGAGAGTGGACCCTTGACTCTTAGTCCAGACGGGGGACTCAACACTCTTCTAGACCGGATAAAGAATGAAGGCATCCAAGAAGCTTGCAACAACATAGACATTGTGCAACTGTGTAAGGACCAAAAGCTCGAATGGAACAACCATAAGGCGAATGGACAATAAATCGCCACGTGGAAAAAGATCCCTTGGGAGATCTCATAAGAGATGGAATGACCACTGACTTAAATACTGACTGAAGCAGGAACAGAAATGCCTTAGCAGAAGAAGAACAATAAAATTTTCCCCCTGTTGGGGGCGCCCTATGATGGAAACATTGATCTAACTATACCTCACCCAAAATAACCTTATCTAAATCGTCCTAACATTATATGCTAACCTAGTCTAACTTAAGAAGGACACTTTGCTTATAACATAACTTATAATTCCGTTCTTTGGCCCATGCTGGGTAGATTTCAAGGATGTGGTCAGGGGTGTCTGCTACTCCAAGTGAACAATGTCAGCACATATTACTGACCTGCTTGCCAAATCTGAGAAGGTACGACACGAATTGGCCATGGCCAGTAAGGAACTGGGTAAGGTAGTGGTCACATGCATGTGGGATGGTACCCACCGCATCCAGACGTTCTGATGTTACTCCACCTGGCAGACCAATCCTCCGTTATCCCAAGGGGAGAACTTAATCTTAAATGGTATTTAAATGGGGCGACCCATCCCATCAAACATAGACCAACACTATCTAACTACATCAGGCTACATTTTTTTTTTTCAAATATAACCTTAACAATATCAAAACTTTGCCGATCTTATTCAAATTATCATTTGAAAATCGTTTTTATTAAAAATATATAAAAACCTAATAAAAATCAGAACATGTAGTTGCAATCTTTAAAATTCAATAAGAAGCTGTTTATGAATGAAACTTTTCGAAAACAAACTAGAACTCCAACGCCAGTGTAAATCAACTGACTACCGCGAAACGAAAATGCGTAAGAAATCAAAAATGTGTTTTTTATAGTTCAAGTCTACGTATCCATGAAACACATGAATACACCATGTACGCAAAATTCACGAGCATGACTGAAGACTATCAAAAGTATATAAATAGCCCAGAGCCTGACTCAACTCACTTCAGTGGGGTATGGTATCTCATCTAGAACACGGTGTGGCGGTTTGTAAACTTATTGCGTCGCGGTGCGCCACACCGCCGAGACAACAAATCATCTTAGCAACTCCCTGCTTAATTAACCTACACTTCTATCTCCATTGCCGCAACGGAGCAATTTACATCGCATAACTCGTCATTCCACGACTTTTCGAAATCGCTGATGATGTTATGCGGCGCTACATAATTACCGGCGACGAGATACCTCAGAACGCGTGCTGCTGTGAAATGAAATTTACGCGTGCAATGCAATTAACCTCTATTTGCATAACCTAGACATTTTTAGTAGCTTCGCAAATTATATGGGTTAGATTTGTATAGGTTTTGTTTGGTTGACATTTACAAAACTAGATAAAATTGTGTAAATATGTTATTAACAATTACAACGTATTCCTGTAATAATGTAACCCAACTAGGCTTATCAAAAAATATCGAAACCCGAGTCTCTAGGTTTTGTCAATCTTCGGGTTTATTCTACGGTTTTACCTTTAAAAGTCCGGTTTTAAAACCCGGACAAAAACTGGTTTATAGAGACCCCAGTGTAAAATAAAGATTCTATGCACGTAAGTTAATTTATATTCATTAGTTATTAAAAGAATGTATATAAATAAAAACAAATAATAGAAACGCAAAACTTCTGTAAAAGATAAATTCAATTACCAGCATTCCCCCAAAGGGATTGACTCTTTTCTTTTTCTAATGATATTTTAAATACAAGCACTTGTCAACTTTATAGTTGTGTGCGTATGTCGCCAAAAAGAGGCGGTCAGTCACAACCTCCTGGACTGATACTTCTCAGGAGTATCTTGAAGATGGTACAGAGGCGGAAATTCTGCACGGAATGACAACTTGCACGATCACCACAATGCAGCACAAGTCGAAGGAGTAGGTTGTAGAGACACTTGAAAAGCGAAACATTCACAACTGAGATTCTTAGGCTCTTCATTGTTGTGAAGTGAATCTAAGCAGTGATCTGTTACTGCTGATTTATTGAATCTAAATTACAACCTTATATACTAAAAGATATTGACGTAGTTAGGGCGCAAGTCCACCTCAAGTGCGGACGCGCCCAGCTATCAGCTAATATGTGTGAAACCAAAGTTTGGGAAAGGTACACATGCAAACATAATTACAAATACACAAACACAAAAAGAATTACAAATACACAAACACAAAAAGAATTACAAATACAAATATAAACATAGATACAAATTAGACATGCCAGACGATGATGAAATATCGATATTTTTCGAAATCGATAATCGATATATCAATATTGAAATATCGTCCTGAAAATATCGATATTATCAATATCTATCCTATCGAAACGCTGCATCTGTAAATGGGTTTCAGAACTAATTACAGTTACCAACAATCTACAGTGATCATTAATCTACATGGAATCTCGGAATCGTACAGCAGTGTTACTAACCTTTAATAGAAAAACATAATACTATTACAAAATATAAAAAACTTATTGGTAATCAACTAATAATAATAATTCATATAGCGATCTACCAGTCTCCGCCAAAGATAATAATTACAATAATACATAAAAGCAGATCAATGCAATACTAATGTGGCAGAAAATTGTTATTGATGTTAATCTCTGGGATACCAACAAATACCAGATCAAAACATCTTATATAGTACCTAAAACGTTGAATAAAATTGCTAATTTTAATTATTTATTTAATTAAACTGAAATCATTAACTATTAAATCGATTTGTTTATTTATTTAGTTTAACTACAACTCATTTAGGTCTTGCCTAGTAGTATTCCAAATAAATATGTTAAAACACGAGCTGGGACGTGCCTATGGTCCTCAATTAATCGCTGCCGTTTTTGCATCGGAACTTTCATGATCAATCAGTAGTGGGCGCACTCGCGTCGATTCCGGCAAGAAATAGAACTTTCAGTATCAAACAGTAGTGGGGCGTATCTACGTTGATTTCGATTTGAAAAACTGAACTTTTAATATAGTGGGGCGCAACCGTATTGATGCCGGTATTGGAACTAATATATAATTCCGGGTTACTCGGTTTCCCGCCTTTGCAGTTTCGGGTTAAACCAGGCTTTTACTTTCAAGGATTTAACTCAGATTTTCGTAAAAATTTCGGTTTCTATACCAGAATCAGCTAATCTTGAAGGTATCGGGTTCTAATTAGGCTTGTCAAAAAAATAACGAAACCCGGGTTTTCGGTTTTATCAATCTTCGGGTTTATTCTGCTACGGTTTTGTCTGTGAATGCCCGGGTTGAAATCCGGACAAAACTCATTTACAGCGCCTCCTAGTGTAAAATAAAGAGACTATACGTATGAAAGTTAATTTAATTTCATCTCCTTTTAATACATGAGTCAGACAAAGGAAACCACGAAGCGACGCGAGGACGGCAATCTGACGGACGCCTAATTCATTTTTGACGATTGACAAATGTATACGGGAAAATGCGCCAAAATATAAGGTAATCATTTATAATTAAAATTTTGTTAATATCTACAAAATATACATATAGTTAGGTGATGAAGGCTTGGGTGATGAAGCGTAAATCAGAGACAAACCAGAAAACTGGCATGTAGAAAACTGGCAAACCCAATGGGAGGAGAGCACTAGTGGCAAATGGACAAGGAAGCTCATTCCTTGTATAGAG